>JAINUG010000197.1:502008-592008 GCA_029706075.1 Aldrovandia affinis
CTTCATTGTTGAAATGGTGAAAGAAACCTTTTAGTGTGAAATACATGAAAAGGCTGTTTCTACAATCAATATGCAACAAAGTCTGTGACATTAAAGCACTTATAGCAACTTGTTAGTACCTGTGGGATTAAAGTAAATATAAATAAACTAAGTACAGCTTAACAATACTAGTCAAAAATGAAATGTCATTGCTTCTGTGCATTGGTGATGCTTGCTCATCAGACATACTATAGACTACATCAATAATATGATGTAACTGGAATACAGAACATTGGTTGTGTCTAAATCTCTAGAGCTGTGACAATACCTACCTTGTGTTGTTAGAGTGCACGGTCAATCATACTCTATTAGAGCAGATTTAACACTGATCATTTTGCTGTGTTTTTGTTGCTTGATTGTGGAAGCCGTGGTACAGAAATCAGAAATAACAAAACTTTATGGAAATCTGCCAATTGTAGTGTGACCAATGAGATGTCCCAATCACAATGTGAGCCATGAAATCAGCCAATCACAATGTGAGTTATGAATTGTGTATTCCTGATATACTACTGATAAATGCTAGGCCCATTCAGCTGAATTAAAGTTATTTCAGGGACACATACACTTTATTAAAAAAATGTTCATTCACTTTTTAGACAAAAATAATATAGAAATGGCTTTTAATAGTAAAATTAGCTTTGGAACACTAGGAATTTGAACTTGTGTACCTATGGAGGTTGGGTGATAGTCACTGTAAATTGGAATAAAATATGTGTTTGTTTTTACTTCACGTTGACAGATGGCTGTGGACCAACCAGTCTCTTTTTAAGAGACCAGATTAAGTTTTTCCTACTTTCATAAATATTTAGAAAACATTCATCCAATTGAGTATCACCCAATTCAAACTATTTATGAAAGTTAGTGGTCTAACTCTGTATACCCACTTGAAATATGCCCAGTATAGACATTGGGGTGATTCTGAATATCTTGGGCCTTGAAAGTTTTCCCCAACTTTGTCACTCCCAATTTCACTTGTTAGTAAAAAATCCACCAGCTTCACTTCACATGACTAACACCTTTAATGATTAAATAAAACATTAATTCATACAGTAAAACTTACATTTTTGGTAAAAAATAGGTAGGTCTGCCCTTTTCCGTGCCATAGTGAAAGTGACATCTTTAGCAGTTTTCCTTCCCTACCATGGTTCTGTGTTCTGTGGTTTTGTGTGACTCAGTAGGTAGAGCATGGCGTTGGCAACGCTTAGGTTGTGGTTCAATTCCCAATGAGACCACATATACTGAAAAATGTATGCATTCACTACTGTAAGTTGCTTTGGATCAAAGCGTCTGCTAAATGCCATATGCACCATCACTGGGCATACTGAGCTTCATAACTATAGTTTAGTCAGTACCTGGCCTCTCTTCTTAGTAGCAGAGGTTTGAATTTATTAAGCCCTTTATCTGGAACATGAAAATACAGTATAATAGTCACTATTGTTTTATGTTTATCATAGCATATGTTTTACTTAAAATAAAATAATACGGATTGTATTTCTAAAATAACTTGCCTACTTGTACACCTGTGGGTACTTGCTATATGACTAAGGGCATGCCTTTTTCACCACCCCTAGTCTAGTGTTTTATATTGTATATAACAACAGTTGCATCCTAAGTCTTCCCATAATAGTACTATAATCAGTGCTTTACATGACTGCGTCAGTAAGTGTATCTAAAGCACTGTTTTCAGAGCTCACTATGTGAAGTCTCCTCTCTCACTGCAGAAACTTGCCTTACCTTACCTGCCCCCTGCATTGCAGCTACTCTCTCCTGTTCTCTATCTTTCTCTCTCTCTCTCTCTCTCTCTCTCTCTCTCTCTCTCTCTCTCTCTCTCTCTCTCTCTCTCTCTCTCTCTCTCTCTCTCTCTCTCTCTCTCTCTCTCTCTCTCTCTCTCTCTCTCTCTCTCTCTCTCTCTCTCTCTCTCTCTCTCTCTCTCTCTCTCTCTCTCTCTCTCTCTCTCTCTCTCTCTCTCTCTCTCTCTCTCTCTCTCTCTCTCTCTCTCTCTCTCTCTCTCTCTGCCTGCTGTCTACATGCATTCAGACATAATAACAGAAGGATCTCTCTAGGGCTCTTAAGCCAGCAAAAACACAACTTTAATCACAGTTTAAGATCTGCATTCTGCCCAGGGCACCCTAATCTACCCCTGACTCGTGTTCCTTGGTGGTGTAGACATCTGCAGTTCCAAATGGCAATAAGGATGGTGTTCCTGGGTTCAGGGTTAAATATCAAACCAAATAAACCATAGATAAGGCCATTGTTAAATACCTTTATTTAGCTCTTTAGCTTTTGGCTTTGGCTTTGTTGCATCTGCTGAAGCAGTTGTTTTACTTGTCTGAAGCCAAGTCTAAATGTCAGTGTTGTCAAATATGTTTTGTATTAGTTTTCAACATTATGAGAAAATTAGGTCACAGGTTTTATTGAGCAGAGCGGTGAAGGTCCAATAAATGTGTTCCTGCAAGACCTGTACCATTCCCTTATAAGGCCGAAGGGCACCTTGCTCTGTGCAGTGAATCATTAAATGGTTGTTAAATAGTTGTCATTGTGAAAAGCACAGGGTATGAAGGGCAAAGTCCAGAGGCATGCAACCAAAGCAGTTCATTATGGCTGATGGGAGCTGGGTAATAAAGTCCATAATTCACCTTCACAGGGTCACTGAGAAGAATAGCTATGATAGAGACCATCATGGGGTCCCAGCTAAAATCCTCACCATGCCAACCGTCCTTCTGATGGCCTGATAAGCCTCCATAGCCTCAATGACTTTGTACTGTACTCAGGGCCGTCTCAAGGGGTGGGCAAGTAAACCCACGTGGGGCCCAGCTGTTAACTATCAAAGCCAACCCCAATGTTTTGTTATTTTGTTGGTCACAGTAACACTACTACAGAACAGCCTCAGAATTCTGTCTCAATCAAGCCCTCTTCAATTAAAACCACAAATGTTCGGGCCTCCCACGTGGTCCAGTGGTTACAACGTCTGACGCTGGCCACGGAGACCGGGGTTCAATTCTCCGTCTCTCCAGAGTCGGCTCTGGCCGGGAGTGCCACCAGGGGCGGCGTTTGGCTGTCCGCCCCAGGGAGGGGGGAGGGAAGCCGACATGACGTTTGCTGTGCATAAGAGTGGCCCTGTAGTACCGGGTTATGGTCGACGGCTTGGCGAGTGCCATCTCGGAAGAGGCGTTACTTCGCCTTCGTTACTACCGGTCGCAGGACTACGGCAGCGAACTCACATTACTAGGGGGGGATTGACATAAAAATAGCGGGTCTAATTGGGAGAAAATCTTTTCTTTTTTTTTTTTTTAAACCCCACAAATTTTCAATCTGGTTCAAGTCTGAAAACAGTAATTTTGTGGTTAGTTAACCATTTATTGGTTGAATTTGAGGTATGATTGGGATCATTAGCTTGCTGGAAGATCCATTTATCGCCACATTTCAGCTTCCTGGTAGAGTGTTTTTGGCCAAAATGTCTCTGACCTTGTTGGAGTTCATGATTCCATTGACCTTAACAACAGGACCAGTAGATGCAAGACAACCGCATAATTTCAAAGATCCACCATCATATTTTACCATAGGTATGAAGTTATTTTCAACATAAGCGTCCTTCCGATTAATGCCAAACTCATATTGGAACCTGGTGTTGTGGTCAGATGAGACAAAAATGCAGCTCTTTGGCCATGCTTATCAGCAGTTGGTTTTAGCATCGGAAGATGGACGGTTTTTGTTGAAAAGGATCTATAACTCCTGCAAAGTATGGTGGTGGATCTTTGATGTTATAGTGTTTTTTTGGCATTTTCAGGGGCCTCATTTATAAAACATGCTTACGCACAGATTTGATTAGAACGTGCGTATGCTCAAATCCACGCCAAAGTGCAGATTAAAAAAAAAAATGTATTTGACGTGGAAAAGTACTTAGCTCCACGTCAGGTTCCAACTTGGCGTACGCAATGTTGGAGTATTGCAAGTATTCGCGGTCTCTTCTCTGTCCTGACCCCTCTGACCTCTCGCTGGTGGAATTACCTTCCGCAATCGGTCAGGACCGCGGAATCACTTGCGATCTTCCGCAAGAGACTCAAAACCCACCTTTTCAGACTACACTACCACTGAATTCTGTACATCTAGCTAATTGTCATCACCACTGCCTACTTGGTCAACACTATATACCCCTGCTTACTCCATTTTTTTTTTAAGTTCCTTCCCAGTGTTACAGGTATAGTACGCAGCTGCCTGCATTGATGTCTATCGCTGTATTACTGCACTGATCTCTTGGGCAAACTATGATTGTTCCTACCATGTATTTATGCACATCTTGTAAGTTGCTCTGGATAAGAGCATCTGCTAAATGCTTAAAATGTAAATGTAATGTAAAATGTATTCGGAAATCTAAGAGCGCCAACATGTCTGCTGTCTAATTGTTTCCTCATTATTATTATTATTATTATTATTATTATTATTATTATTATTAGTAGTAGTAGTAGTAGTAGTAGATGCTGTTGTAGTTGTATTACCAGATTGAACACATCTTAGGCTATACATAGGCTATACATAATGGTTTGCAAAACAAAAAAGTTATTAATAAACCCAAAAACAACGGAGATAAGCTAGGCTTTAATGTGGAACAAATAAAAACGGAAAAAACAAAAACACACATTGGTTTTCCAAAACTACAGATTCAGGAATATTAGCATAATTGACACATCCTTGAAGGAAATTTATTTAATATACATATTATGGTTCCAGAATGTGTTAGGGGGAAAACATGTCCAATAATGCAGTGGTTTGCAAGAGGAAGAATGGCAGCATTGTCACTTCTCTAAGATATTGCCAACCGTGCAATAAGAAGGGAACAAGGTATTAGAGATTTTGACCTCAGTTTTAAATCAGACCACATTTTTTCTACCCATATTTAATTGACACATCCTTCAGGGACCTTTTCTCCACACCCCCAAAACAGAAGAATGGCAGCCCTGCACTCATCTGCACCTCCGAACAACAGGACCCAGTTTTAAATCGATTTCGGCCTTCGCTAAAATTATTTTACTTGCAGCTCGCCATTATCAAGTAGAGGATTTGTGTTTTGATTCGAGCTCCTTTATATGCTAATGATATTAATTAGGGGGCGTTTACAAGGCGGAGATCTAAACCCTTCAGCTCCGCACAATTTCAAGATCATTTGTGATTGAGAGATTTCACATCTGGGGGAGTGGCGTACGCGTACGTTCATTTTCTCTGAATCACACTTACACACATTTCAGAAATAATCTTAGATCAAATATAGGATGGTTTCTACGCAACTTTTTTATAAATGAGGCCCCTGGTCCTGGGGCTCTCGTTAAGGTCAATTGTTACATTTCTGTGTTTTGTGCATGCCCTACCTGCTTAATTAGGTGCTGAGTAGAGGCATGTGTGCTACTGGGATGCATACATAAGAGGCGGTGGAACGCCAGCAGACAGCACTTCATCCCATACCCAGCATGTTGACCAGATTTGTGGTCTCCCACAGACATTACAAGTTCTTAAACCATACTATATTGCTTCACTGGCTTACAGTTTTTTTCCGGGTTTGTTGTTTTAGTTGCTGTGGCTGAAACAAAACAAAAGCATAAAACACTAACCACAGGAAAACAGGAAATGAACCACTTAGGCTATTTCCTGTATACGCAGTGGCTATGTGCTTAGCACTTTGAGATGTGCAGATAATACATTTGAACATCAAAATAAAGATGATAATGATGATTATTGTTGTTGTTGTTGTTGTTGTTGTTGTTGTTGTTGTTGTTGTTACATTGCCAGCTATATCAGGCCTAATGGAGGCAACATGCAACCACTGGGCTGAATTCCTCAGCTTTTCATGGCTGTAGGTTCAGCCTCAGCTGTGCCCGTCTATAGTTTCAGCCTCAGCTGTGCACGCCTAAATGTGAGGCTGTAGCTGTTCATGGTCCTGAGGGCCTTCCTTCCTTGGGAGCAGGGAAGAAAGTCATAAACTATGTTTCCATTCACTTGTCTAATGAATTTCAAGCAAACAAATTAAAGGTCGCAAAAATAATGTATATAAATTTTGTGTCTCCATTAAACCGGCTTTTGGTGAACAAAAACTTTAGAAAAGCTGTTCTTCCATGATGATAGCAGAAACAGCTGACAAAAATATTGTCACATTGACTACAAACACACACATACAAAGCATATCCCTTTTTCTCTGTAAAGGAAACAGAAAAACAGGCAGATTGCAATAGAAATGTACTGGGGTGGAACAGTGGAGAGGAGGGTCAGTTCACTACTGTAAAATCCTAATCCCATTTAGAGATTGGAACATACACCTGATGGGTTTCTCACAATGCTTTAAATCCGATTCATCTCTATTTCTGATTCGTATTAGGAGTGCATTGTACATTCATCTCTGTTATAACTGACATTGTAGGCTAGACTATATATACAATTTGTTAATGTTTGTTATTAGATTAATCTCTTATTGATTGGTATTACATTCATATAATATATTAATCTATGTTATTGAATGATATGAGCTGTAGATATTTGATTGATCTCTATTATTGATTGTTGTTAGATATACATTTTGTATTAATCACCTATTGATTGGTATAGAATGTAGATTATAGATTAATCTCTTATTGATTGTTATTAGATGTAGGTTGTTCTACAGCCGCTATGTCAGTGTCATTCTACTCTCGTCTCATCTCCATGCACTTGATACATTGATGTGTGTAATGCAGTGTTTCTCATCCCAGGGGCGCGCCCAGGAGTTCATCTCGACCGCGATGCCAGGGGTCGCGGGAACCAGAGGCCAGTTTCCTGCAAGTGGTGCAAGGTTTTCGGTCGCATTCAGGCGCAAGATTTTGAGGGGTGACAAAATTTAAGAAAACGGCGCTGACAAGATGAAGATTGATTGTTGATCCCCGGTCCGCGAAACTGTAGAACTGGTCCTCAATATATGAGGACTGTAGTATGAATATGTAATATATGAGGACTGTAGTATGAATGTGTAATATATGATGACTGTAGTATGAGCGTGTGTAATATATGAGGACTGTAGTATGAATGTGTTTAATAAGAACATAAGAACGGGCATACATAATGACGTTCGGCCCATCTAGGCTTTTCATGCCCTAATCTAAAGAGTATCCAGTACTATATCTAGCCTGGACTTGAATAGCCCAAGTGTTTCTGCCTCTACTACCCGACCTGGCAAGCTGTTCCAGGCATTGACAACTCTCTGTGTAAAGAAAAACTTCCTAATATCTGTGCAGAATTTGCCTTTAACTAATTTCCACCTGTGGCCTCTTGTTCTGCTGAGCCCACTTATTTAAAAAAATCTTTGGTATTTCACTTTGTTAATCCCTTTTAGGAATTTAAAAACATCAATCAAATCCCCCCTAAGTCTCCATTTGCTAAGCTTAAATAGATTGAGTGCCTTAGGTCTATCATCATAACTTTTACCTTTCATACCAGGTATCAGTTTAGTTGCCCTTCTTTGGACTTTTTCCAAGAGCTTCTATATCTTTCTTGTAGTGCAGTGCCCAGAACTGCGCACAGAATTCTAAGTGAGGTCTGACATTATAAGGCATTATATAACATTAATATAACTTCCTTTGATTTATACTCAATACTTTTTGCTATGTATCCCAGCATCCTTTTGGATTTTTTTTATTGCTGTAGCACACTGCTTTGATGCAGTTAGGCTTTGATCAACTACAATTCCTAAGTCTTTCTCAAATTGAACACCTACTAACTTTTCTCCTCCCATAAAATACTCCTGTCTAATGTTTTTATTTCCCACATGCATAACTTTACATTTAGCAATATTGAATGTCATCTGCCCATTTTTGAATTTAGTTTAAATCATCTTGGATTACTTTAGTCGATTCCAAACTGTTTGCCAAACCCCCAAGTTTAGTATCATCTGCCAATTTAACTATTTTGCTACTAACGTCCATATCAAGATAATTTATGTAAATAAGGAAGAGCAGAGGTCCCAGCACCGATCCCTGCGGGACACCACTGCCCGCAGCACCGAGGTCAGATACGGCCCCACCTACTGTTACTCTTTGTATTCGCCCTTGCAGCCAATTATGAACCCACTCTGAAACTACTCCTGCAATTCCTACTGAATTCATTTTAGCAATGAGCCTCTCATGTGGTACCTTGTCAAATGCTTTCTGAAAGTCCAAATATATAATATCATAAGCCTGGTTCAGGTCAACACACTTTGTAGCCACTTCGAAAAAGTCCAGGAGGTTTGTTAGGCATGACCTCCCTTTGAGAAAACCATGTTGGCTCTCACTTAAAATACTATTATTTTTCAAGAATGATTCCAATTTATCCCTAATAATACATTCCAGCATTTTACATGCGATGCAAGTTAAACTGACAGGCTTATAGTTCCCTGGGTCAGTACGGTCCCCCTTCTTATATATTGGAATTATACTACCCTGCTTCCAGTCATCTGGTATTTCTCCAGTGATTATGGATTGAATGAAAATATCTGTCAATGGTTTATATCTAATTTCCCCAAGTTCTTTGAGTACTCTGGGATATATGCCATCCGGGCCTGCTGCCTTATTTGTCTTACGTTTTTGTAGTTTTTGTACTTCTACAGTACTTCTAGTACTTCTACATCCCTTATCTCAAAGTCCTCCAAAACATTCTGTACCTTGTCTATACATTTAGGCATATTTATAACCTCTTCTCTAGTAAAGCTCTCAACAAAGTAACTGTTTAGTGTGTTAGCAATATCCTTATTATTATAAACCAAAGTTCCTTCCTTATTCTTAATGCACTTAACCTCATCCTTAACTTTCCTTTTCTACTACAATATTGAAAAAAACTACTTAGGATTACTTTTTGCATCTTGGGAAATTTTAACTTCAAACCGCCTTTTAGCTGATCTTATTTCCTTTTTAGCCTTAGCCCGCATATTACAATAATCTAACTTGTTTCTCTCTGAGTTATCCTTTTTATATACAGATGTACAGTCACTTCTTTTGTCTCAAAATCTCCCGTAAAGATTGTCATCCACTGCGGAGACTGTTTTTTCATCCTATTTTTCCTTACTTTTGGGATGAATTTACACTGTACATCTACAATAACCCTTTTAAATATACACAGTTCTGCAATCTAGAAGTTTTAACAAAATCTATATTAATTAAATTCTTTCATTTTATTAAGGTCAGCTCGTCTAAAATTTAAAATTCTAGAGTTAGAGGAGGCTGTCTTAACTTGCCAAAAAATATCAAAAATAACTACACATGGTATTATGAATATGTAATATATGATGACTGTAGTATGAACGTTTGTAATATACGAGGACTGTAGTATGAGTGTGTAAACTTCATATCAGTGTGATGCAGCATGTCATTACTGCAGCAGCTGGCTCACCCTTAATCACAGCAAGCTCAATCAAACTTTGCATGTTCTCTCAGAAGAACATGAGGGGCATTAGAGGGTAAACAGTGGCCTTGCATGGTTGAGTATAAATGGTAGCATTTTAAAAGGGAAACATGAGGGGTTTATTATTTCCAAACATTGAGTTCCTGCCCAAGGTTTGGAGGAATCTGTTTCTAATTCTCAAATATGAGTTGATCACCTCTGTATAGTCATCTCCTCACTTCACATTTGAATTAATACTCAAACTGCTATGACTGAAGTTTCTCTGTAATTCCCAACTTCTTGAAACTTAGTCCAAATATAGGTGAAATTACTGAAATGTTGCTGACATGTTGTATGAATATTGGATGAATTTGCTCAAAGTACTGTTTTAAGTAGCATTGCACCATTTTTCTTTGACTGAGATTTGGGGGATTACCTCTCTTGGACAGCACTTACAATTAAGTGTTGTGCCACAAGGACTGACACAAGTTAGTTTTAAAGGACCATTAACTATTTTGACAGTTAAACAATTTTGAAGTTCATAGAACAGTCTCAACTGAATTTAGGAACAAGGAGTCTGTGCCTAACCTGAGGTGTCATTATGCATTCTTGCTCTGTGAATATGACAAATGGAGAGAGAGAGAGAGGATGAGACAGACAGGGTTAAAACCAAGGGCTTTTTCATTAGAATGCATGTCAGTGTGTTGGAATATTTTGGATGATTCCAGTGTGGGGGTCTGGGAGGTGGAACCTGGCCATGGCATGTCTTTTATATGAGCTGCATGAGTTAGCACTATTGCACTAAGTTAGCACTAAGTTTATTTGTAGGTGACCGAATGCAGGTATTCCCTTTTCAATGGATTTAGTACTCTAAAGGTATTACCTTCAATGTCAATCAGAACAGCAGCTCTGTGTAGGCGGTACAGGGGGTATAAAAAGTCCACCCCCTTGAACTTTTCCCAAATTAGATTTTGTTACAACATGGAATCAAAATTGATTTAATTGGACTTTTAACCTATAAACCTTTACTATAATCTAGTCTCAGTGCCCTTTCTGTAGATTAAAATTAACTGCTGAGTCTAAGAATTTCCTTCTAGTACTAATCAATGGAGTCTGCTATTTAATATTTTGGCCTGTCCTCAGTATATTCATTCAGATTATTTATCGTTGTTGTGTGTTCAGAGTAGTTCTGAGAACATCTAAAGAAATGCACGGTATCCAGACCATCCGAGAAAGAACATAATTGAAATATACTTTTCCTTGAAAATTACAAGTAGTGAACAAATAATGGGAACACCAGTGTAAAGTCACTTAATAGGTTGTTGGGCCACCATGTTGCCAATACAGCCTGTATGCCACGTGGTATGCACCAGTGTCTGGAATTCTGCACCACTCTTCTACGAGAAAGTAAATTCATGGATGCCTAGTTGATGGAAATGGAAAACGCTGTCTCAGGTGTTGTTCCAGAAGAACCTATAAATGCTTGATTGGGTTCAGATCTAGTGACCGAGATGACGCATCAGTGTCATGCATTCTGTGGGCGGGGCACTGTCATCTTGAAAGACATTCTTCTCTGCAGGAAAGACATTCTTTATCATGGGGTGAAGATGATTATTCAGTACCATGAATTAACTATTGGCATTGCCTTTTAAGGGTATGAGTGCACCCAAATCATGGCTGAAAATGTACCCCACATCATTACGGAACCACCAGAACCCTTCACTGTTGGAGCACTAAATGTACATTGTAATGCAGTTTACAGTTCCCAGTGATAGATTAAGTTAGGACTGAGTGGTTTTATAGTGTGTGTGTCCATAGAAAGGCTTTGATCTCAGCTGATGAATGATCTTAGTCCCCTTGCTGTTGCATTGATTAGATGTGGAAGCCCAGCAGTGCTCACAGTTCCCTCACAGTCACTCAATGATGCACAGGGCCTACAGGCTTACATTGCTGGTGTCTAAAGCAGGCTTCTGTGTGTATATGGATTTGGATGTACACATGTCCTCATCAGTGCAGTCTAAAAATGTATATGCTCTTAGCAGTCATGGATCTATCATTTCTATTCCATTCTATTCCATTATTGACAGATTGCATAACAGCTGCTATAAACTCACATTCGCTTTGAATGGTTTCCTATATAAACATATTTGTTTATCATCGATAGAATATCTTAAACCAGCATACTACCTACTGTACATTTGACTCCAAATGTTTATGAATGCTGCTATATATATATTAAACCATATGCCACATTCTGCAATGGAGGAAAAAAACAAAACAAGGTTTTTATTAGGAAGTGCATAAGATGGAATTGAACCTTATTTTCCATGCATGGTATATTTCTCCCTCAGGTAAATCTTAGACCAAATTGTTTTGTTTAATTATTTCAGTAAGGATGAAAGATAGCATACTAAAAATAATGTGATTACAAAACTATATATGGTATGATAAACAATTCAATAATTTGTGTTACTTTGGTTTTGATGCAGATGATTTTTCTATACAAACTGGCCTTCAGCTGAAATCATTGATATGCATATAACTGCACTGCAGTTTTTCTTGGTTCCTGCCCAGGGACTACAGATTCAAACTCTGGCACAGCTAAGAAGCTGTGCATTGTCCCTGACAAATATTTCTTAAATGAATAAACATAAGCCGTAGTGTATTGTAGGCTTTAGAACAGGATGTCATCTTCCCTTAGTAAAATGAGCCGTCTCTATGCAATAAAAGTGGAATTCCAGGGCTCTCAGTCACATCTCTATCATCATCTTGATATTTTTTCAAACCTAAGTTCTCCCTTGTGACCCAATCTGCAGAGCAGTCCCTGAGAATGAATCGCTGAATGTCATGTTAGTCATAGCGATTTTGCTTTATCACAGAACTATCTGGAGCCAAGCTTTTTACAAGGACAAAAGGTTGTTTTTATGTCTATATTTAACTCTGGCTGAACATTTCCACCAGTAACTTCCGTCTGTGGCAAATATCTGAATAATTCTAAGGAGTTCTCTGCAGTTTCCCCAACCACGAGAGAGGAACAGGTCTTTTGCACTTGCATTAATATATGCCTGTCTGTCATATAAAACATCTGAGAACAGAATGATGTTATTGTGCTTTAAATGTTTTGGTTAAAATATGATTATTTATAATATTGAATGCCTATAGAAATGCAAAACTGTGCTCGAGAAGAAACTAAAAGAAAAATTAATTCTTCTGCCTCTCTGTGATGTGGTCTCTATGTACACGCTATCAATTTAATTAATTGTTTCCTGAAATTATCCATAATGTGGCAGCACATCTCCAAAGTGGACCATTTGCAGTAGTATAAGTAAAGTGTTTGAACTGTCTCTTTCCACACTTTTTAATTTGAATTGTACTGTGTTAATTATATTGTTATTACACATGAGGATATTGCTTATTTTATTTTCAATTGTGCATATATTTGTATTGTCAAAGCGCTAAGTGTTTCCCCACCCAAGCAAGACTTGTGATGGCTGTACTTAAACTAAAGCAAAAAGCTGATCCTACAACAGCCTTTTTTAGTGCCTACTAGTCATCCAAATATACAGTACATTTAAATGCTTTACAAAACAGAAATAATAAGGACTGCCTTATTATATTTAGAATAAACATTTTTATTGCAAAATGTGATCAGAAAGATCTCAATTTATTTTTTAATCTAGATTTCTACTTTTATAATTGCTCCCTATCCAGTCGCTGCCATAGCCTATCAGAGAGATTCCTGTCTGTGACTTAATCAATCACAGAGCATCCTGTACCTGACTCAACCAATCAGAGAGCATTCTGTCTAGTCAATCAGAGCACTTCCTGTATCTGACATAACCGATCAGAGAATTTCCTGTCCCTCATGTGGCAAATCAAAGTGCTTCCTGTCTCTGATCAGAGTTTCCTGTCCATGATGTAGCCAGCCCACTTTACCTGTCTCCATTCACAAAGCAGACCCACCAGTTTGTAAAGGAAGAGAAGCCTGCCTGTAGATGATATGGCCATCAATTTGAATGATCATAACTGCAGAGCCCTCATGGCAACAAAACACCATCTGCCACACAGCTGTTATCTGTACATCATGGAGTGATTTCTGTGCAGTGTATCTGGGACATGTGCCTGAATTTGTGCTCTCCTGAGTCTGCCCCGTGGCGGTAAAGATGCAGCCCTGCCTCCACCCCCTGGGGAAGCAGAGTGGAGCTCTGGTAGCAACACATGCATGCAGGGGAATGAGGACACATCGCACCACTCTGACTCATCCGTCTGTTACGCAAGAGCTGCTTGGGCTTGCCAATCAGATATAGCCTGCTGCACTCGGGTGTGACACAGCAGGCAAAGCATCTATTTCTCATAGTCTCTCTCTCCATCATTCTCTCTGTCCCTTTCTCCATCACTCTCTCTCTCTTTTTCCATTGTTCTCTCCATTGCTCTGTCCATCACTCTCTCTTTCTCCAATCTCTTTCTCCATTCAGTGAGGGGCTGCATCCCTCCTTCTCTAGTGTTGTTTCCTACTTAAGGAATAGAGCTTTATACATGTATATGGTCAGGAGAATATAATCATACTGGCACATAATTTACCTCCATATCAAGTCTTCTCAATGGACATCAACTTTGACTGTGACATCACATTTCACAGGATAGTGACTAGTGAATTAACTGAGTGGTTAAACTAGTTTAAATTCACAGCACTCACAACTCACATTTGGATGTAAACATACATCCTGACATGTTTACATGCAGCCCATTAGACGGAATATTCAAGAATTCTGTCATGCAAGCACATTATATAAAATACTGTGTTCGGAATAAGCCAATTCCAAATGTAGGCATTGGGAATAGAAAAGGTGGTATAAGCCAATTAGATTCTGTTTGATAAAAATATATTTCACACTACTGGACATGTAAACACCTTATACTGAATGAACATTATTGGTTATATGATATATACGTATATCCAATATATATTGTGGTGTCCCCAGGGGTTGGGCGACACGCACGGACCTTGCAGAGGGCATAGGCAAGTTTAAGAACACAGAGGAGGCAGTATTCAAAACAATACAAAGATTTATTAAACTATTACTTGACAACACAAAACAAAGGGTGGGGTCTTCGGGGGAATACAAACACATAAAGTCCGCAATCCTTAGCTCGTTGTCAATGTCCAATCCAATTCCAAAATCCAGTTCAGTTCCGTAATCCAGTCCGTAGTCAATCCAAAGGGGGTCCTCAAAACAATCCAATTTCATACACAAAACACTCCAACAATCACTCTCTCTCCAAATACTGGCTGGTCAAATAGACTTCACAGTACTCACTCTTACAAACACACAGCAACTCCTTCCCACACACGTCCCTACTCCTCTCCCAGTGTAACGGGAATCAGCCCTTTAAACAGGCCTTGAAATGGCCTTCAGCTGGTCGTTAGTCCCATTGCCTTGACTTGGCTCAGGTGTGACTGTGGCCTGCTGGGAAATGTAGTGTTCTTGGGCTCCCATGTGTTGTAGGCCAGGCAGCCATTTCCTTGTGCAGCCCCTTGGGCTGCCACAATATATATATACTGTATATATATATATGTACACTGCCCATCCCAAAAAAAAGTCACACACTCTAATATTTCATTGGACAGCCTTTAGCTTTGATTACGGCATGCATTCGCCATGGCATCATTTCGATAAGCTTCTGCAATGTCACAACATTTATTTCCGTCCAGTGGCATACATTTTTCGCCAAGATCTTGTATTGATGATGGAAGAGTCGGACCGCTGCGCAAAGTCTTCTCCAGCACATCCCAAAGATTCTCAATGGGGTTAAGGTCTGGACTCTGTGGTGGCCAATCCATGTGTGAAAATGATGTCTCATGCTCCCTGAACCACTCTTTCACAATTTGAACCCGATGAATCGTGGCATTGTCATCTTGGAATATGCCCGTGCCATCAGGGAAGAAAAAATCCATTGATGGAAAAACCTGGTCATTCAGTATATTCAGGTAGTCAGCTGACCTCATTCTTTGGGCACATAACGTTGCTGAACCTAGACCTGACCAACTGCAGCAACCCCAGATCATAACACTGCCCCCATGGGCTTGTACGGTAGGCACTAGGCATGATGGGTGCATCACTTCATCCGCCTCTCTTCTTACCCTGATGCGCCCATCACTCTGGAACAGGGTCAATCTGGACTCATCAGACCACATTACCTTCTTCCATTGCTCCAGAGTCCAATCTTTATGCTCCCTAGCAAATTGAAGCCCTTTTTTCCAATTAGCCTCAGTGACAAGTGGTTTTCTTAAGGCTACACAGCTGTTTAGTCCCAATCCCAGTTCCCTTCGCATTGTGCGTGTGGAAATGCTCTTACTTTCACTATTAAACATAGCCGTGAGTTCTACTGTTGATTTTTTACGATATGATTTCACCAAACGTTTAAGTGATCACCGATCACGATCATTCAATAATTTTTTCCGACCACATTTCTTCCTCGAAGATGATGGTTCACCACTATCCTTTCAGGTTTTAATAATGCGTTGGACAGTTCTTAACCCAATTTTAGTAGTTTCAGAAATCTCCTTAGTTGTTTTCTTTGCTTGATGCAGGCCAATAATTTGACCCTTCTGAAACAGATTAACATCTTTTCTACGACCACAGGATATGTCTTCTGACATGGTTGTTTAAGAAATGAGAAGCTACTTACTGCATCAGTTAGGGTTAAATAACTTGTTGCCAGCTAAAACATATTAATCACTGCAGTAATTATCCAATGGAAGGCTCTTACCTATTTGCTTAGTTAAATCCAGGTGGTGACTTTTTTTTTGACCAGACAGTGTATATGGTATGTATATGGTTTGAATGGATTGGATTTTTTCTTTTGGCACCGGCCAAGCCACCAATTCGAATTACCATCTTCTGTTGTTCAAAAAGTGTTGTTGAATCAACTTATTTTGCAGTTTCTGTCATGTGCTGTCATGTTCTCCCTATCAGGAAACAACACAACGCATGTCCACATTGCAGTTTGTTCAGATGAATGGATTAAAACATTTTGTGTGCATGTAAACAGAATATTCCAACATAAATTCTAAATGCATGCATTCAGAATTCTCCAATATTCTGAATGTGCTCTGCATGTAAACATAGTTAATAGTCATTGTTAATATCAGTGTAAAATGGATGGTCTTTGCATCGTTATGCATAAATAAGTGTTTCCTGCAAAGTTCATGACTGGCACCGGTGAACGGCGGTTTTGGGACAGAGCAATGTCTGTGCTGTCCCGTCCAAGGTTGTCTGAACTGGGGGATGAGGAGACATGAGATATCAAGCTGTCCTGTGGCCATTCCTGTATGTAGCCTGCTAATCAGCCAGCCAATAATCTGACACAGCTAATGGGGATATTTAAAGTAGGACCAGGGATTACGCTGGTGGGAGGATCTGGGTGGGATCAGGCCAAACCATAACCTAACAACACATCCTCCTCCACACACCGCTCACGTTGGGCACCGTGTGACTGGCCTGGCCAATGACAATGCTTTGTGCTGCACTGGCCTGCTCTGTCTGACCTGCTGGGTGAGCCTGTTCCCCACTGGCATAGTGTTTCACAGTTGTTTTCTTTTTGTAGCTGGAGGAAAGTATTGTCACAGAAGAATATTTTTGAGCATTCATATTGATTCCTAACAAACAGTGGAACTCGTGTGGACCTACAAAACACATCACATTACAAAATAATATTTGTTTAAGACACTTTATGTTGGTGTTTCCTTTATTTTGGCAGTTACCTGTATATACTGTATTGCCTTTATGTTATTTAATGACATAATGACATTGTAGTGGACAGGTTGTTTGGGACAATGTGTGGGAGAGTTTTTCAGTCTTGCTTTATACTATAGGTGTAGTGTACTTAATACTTTCTTGGTTTTTAAAAGGTAAAATGCATTTACTCGCACAGTGATTATATCAGTCTGACTGAAGACTCAATGCATTGTTGCTCTTTCTAAGGCCAGATGGTCAGAGTATATCTGATTGTTACATTCATATGTGCAGTAGATTTTTAATTGTGTGATCCTCTTTGGTCTTTGGTTGTAACAATTATACATCTCATGTGAACAGACGAAGGACAAAAAACTCATGCCGTGTAAAAACTCTTGCGGATTGTTTCTAATTGTGGAAGTGAGTGACTTTATGGGCAATTTCGAATGTCATACTGTAAGTGTAATTACATCTAGGAACTCACTCGTAAAATCTCCATGCTTGAGGAGAAGATTTTAACCTTAAAGGATATAAAAGAATCAGAGAAGAATATCAACTCTACCCTCAGAAATGTTTCTTTTATTCATCCTGCTAGCTGCTCTACGCCTCAAACAATCCCAAGGTGAGGTGGATTACTGAGAGGTGTAAAATGAAACTCCGGTCTCCCTCCGCTGCTCCAACAGCTAAAACCACAAACAGGTACACTGCTCTGTGTATTGACAATGACTCTGATGTATCTGAGCCAGTGCCTGAAATTTTAATTATTGGGGACTCGATTGTGCTTAATATTAAAATAAACAACACTCAGAAGACTACAGTGAAATGCTTTCCTGGTCCTAGAGTGAAGGATATTGAACTTCAGATAGAGAACGCACTCACTGGAAGAAATGTGTCCACTGTTGTTCTACATTGTGGTACAAATGGCACCAAACTACGGGAGTCTGAAACTCTCAAAATGCATTTTCGGGACATTTGCGGTAAATTCAGGCAGCTGAGAAAGAATATTATCCTGCCAGGTCCACTTCCAGTCTTTAAAAGAGGTTGTGAGTCTTTCATTAATCTTTTCAACCTTAATAACTGTCTCTTAGACTGGTGCAGGTAACAGGAGCTAGTATTTGTGAACAACTGGGACTGTTTTTGAGAAAGGCTTCTGCTTCATCCCAGTAGGAGTGGTTCTGTAATTCTGTCCACTAACATCCAGGAGGCCTGCAAATGCATATGTCTGACTAGGTTCTCACCAGGAGACTCACTATGATGTGATCTTGTCCTCTATCCAGAAGACTGAGTCAATTGTTTCATTACATAAACAGTGCAAGGTTACTCCTGCTGGAGTAAAACAGCATAATCGTCTCTCTATAAACTGTAAAACTGTGCCTGTAGTTGCTGAACATGTTATTTTTAGTTTACTAAATGTTAGATCACTGTCAAACAAAACATTCATTGTTAATGATTTCATTATAACATGTAACCTTGACTTTTTAATGCTCATTGAATCTTGGCTGAAGAAAGGCAACCACATTCAACTTATTGAAGCATGCCCTCCGAATATAAATTCATAAGCACACCCAGAGAAAGTGGTCGTGGCATAGTTGTATTTCATAAGAGCAATTTTAAGTGCATTTCTGCCTCACTGAATTCTCTTCTTTTGAAGTGCTTATGTTCACTATACATAGTCATTCTCTGGTTCTCTGTGTAATGGTTTATCGCCCTCCAAAACAGAATAATAGTTTTATCTCAGAGTCTTCAGAATTTATATGTTCTCTTGTATTGAAATATGATATAATCATTATCGCTGGTGATTTTAATATTCACCTTTCACCATTGAGTTCTCATATAATCTTTTAATCTAGTGCAACATGTATCAGGGCTCATAATATGGGTCATACACTTGATCTTGTCCTTACTTTTGGCTTGAACTTAAACAGTCTCGAAATGAAGGATATTTGTGTCTCTGATCATCTCACTATTACTTTTGATGTTCAGCTTCCCATCCCATGTACTAACAATAGCCGTTCCTTTCGTTCTCGCATCATTAGCTGCTGAGAAGTTTTCTTTAGCCTTTTCAGGATCTAGTAAATCTTCCCCTCAGTTCTTACAGACTGAGGAATTAGTAAATAGCTTTAATAACTTATGTTTAACTACTCTTGATGTTACTGCCCCTTTTAACGTGAGGAAAAAGTAAACTGTAAAAAACTCCCCATGGCTTAATGGCTACGTATGTAACATAAAGAGGGAATGTAGAAGAGCAAAACACAATTGGAAAAGCACTAAATTACAAGTGCATTATCTACTAATGAAGGACTTGTTAACCAAATTATTCAATACGGCAGTTAAAGATGCAAGAGCTAAATATTTATACAATCTAATCTCTGAGAACTGTCACAATTCTAGATTTCTATTTAAAACTATAGATCATATTTTAAATCCTTCTCCAAATTGTATATCTGAATCTTCTAGATCAATGTGAGAAGTTCTTGTAATGTTTTGTGGAGAAGATTGAAAACATTACAACCAAGATTACTCCTCTACATATGATCAATGTGCCCTGCCAGAGCATTCACATGAGTTATTTTGAGCTCATTTCAGCAGAGGATCTCATGGAGATTGTGTCAAACATGAAATCCTCCTCTAGTCCCCTGATGTTATTGGGGCAGTTGGCCCAGTTTTACTCTCTACTGTTAATAGCTCACTTGTTACAGGGTATGCTCCTGCTTACTTTAAATGTGCAGTGGTCTAGCCCCTCCTTAAGAAACCTAATCTAGATACCTCATCTCATCTCATCTTCAGCCGCTTATTCCTAGTTAGGGTCGCGGGGGGGCTGGAGCCTATCCCAGCATGCATTGGGGCGAGAGGCAGGAATACACCCTGGACAGGTCGCCAATCCATCGCAGGGCACTACATACACCATTCACTCACACACTCATACCTACGGGCAATTTAGACTCTCCAATTACCCTAACGTGCATGTCTTTGGACTGTGGGAAGAAACCGAGTACCCGGAGGAAACCCACGCGGACACGGGAGAACATGCAAACTCCACACAGAAAGGCCCCCGGCCTGGATTCGAACCCGAGACCTTCTTGCTGTGAGGCGACAGTGCTATCCACTGCACCACCGTGCCACCCTAGATACCTCTGTTCTGAATAATTACAGACCCATTTAATTCATTTCTAAAATCCTGGGAAAAGTTGTGTCTAAGCAACTCTTATCTGCAATGAACAGCAATAATCTTTTTGAAATATTCCAGTCAGGTTTTTGACACATCATAGCACAGGGACAGCCCTTCTCAAGGTAGTAAATTATCTGTTGCTTAATGCTGACTCTGGTGAATGCTCCATCCTAGTCCTTTTAGATCTCAGTGCAGCTTTTGATACCATTGATCACTCAAAACCTGTGTTGGCATCTCTGAAACTGCACTGAACTGGTTCTCGTCTTATCTTTCAAATATAAAATTCTTAGTCACTGTTGGTGATTATGTGTCCTTATCAGCAATGATTACATGTGGTGTTCCTCAGGGATCAGTTTTAGGGCCAATTTTGTTCTCCATCTATATGTTACGTCTGGGCCCAATTATTTGTAATCACAATATTTCTTTTCACTTTTATGCTGATGACACTCAGTTGTACCTGTCAGTCAAACCAAATGATTTCAGAAAGTTAGATGCTCTCCATGACTGTCTAACTGACATTCAAGGCTGGATGTCCCAAAATTTCCTCCAGCTTAACTCTGATAAAACTGAAGCATTGGTTATTGGTCCAAAGCATGCTCCTATCAAATCCAGTTGAATCTTGGCTCTCTTGTTGTAAAGCCTGCTTCGAGAAACCATGGTGTGACTTCTGATCCCCATCTCAATTTTAACCAACATACAGTACCAGTCAAAAGTTTGAGTACACCTGCTGGAAACTAGGTTTATCTCATAATTGACAATGTTTTACACCATATAAGTTTCTTTAAATACTTGAAAATTACAAAAAACACATAACGATAAACAAAAGGAACATCAAAGCAATGTTCAATAAAATGTAATTGAAAATTGAATCTTGGATTCTTCAAAATAGCCACCCTTTGCTGTGATAACAGCCTCACAAACACGGGCCATTCGGTTAATACGTTTCAGCAGGAAATCACCCAATATGTCTTCCCAGCTCTCCTGCCGCAATTCCCAGAGGCACTTGTGGGTTGCTTTGCTTTGACTGTTCTGTCCAGTTCATCCCATACAAGTTCTATGGAATTGAAGTCTGGACACTGGGCAGGCCAGGTCCTTAGTTTGAGCTTTCCTTCACTGTCCTTCCCCCTTCACCAGATAGTTCTTGCACAACTTCAAGGTGTGTTTCGGGTTGTTATCTTGCTCAAGAATGAAGGGGCACGCTTAGCCATAGTCCAGATGGAAGGTGTACTCAAACTTTTGACTGGTACTGTACAAAAAAGTTAGTTCAGTCATGCTATCATCAGATAAGAACTATTTCAAAAATCAGGTCATTCTTGTCATCTAAAGACACTGAGAAAATTATACATGCTTTGATTTCCTCTAGGTTAGATTATTGCAATTCCTATATATACATGTTTGAGCCATCAAGCTCTGGCCCGGCTCCAATTAGTGCAAAACTCAGTGGCTAGGCTGCTAACCAGGACAAATATGAGATTTCCCCAATCTTGGCTTCTTTGCATTGGCTCCCAGTTGAGTTTAGAATTGATTTTTGTTCATTACTTACAAGGCAAGGCATGGTTTGGCTCCAGAATATATCACTGAGCTATTGTCACCATACCATACCAGACGGCCACTCAGATCATCTGATGAGGCACTGCTGGCTGTTCTGGAGTCTAGGTTGAAAACTAAAGGTGACCAAGCTTTTTCTATCAAAGCTCCTAGACTCTGGAACAGCCTTCCAGTAGATATTAGAACAGCTGTTTCAGTGTTTTGAAAACATACTTTTATAGACCCTTTAACCTTTGTTTTGTATTTTAATTCATTTTTATTATTGTTTTATTCTTGTTTGTTTTATGCTCTGTCAATTTTTTTGTCTTTTATTTTAATCCCTTTTTTGTGAAGCACTTTTTAAAAATAAAAAAACATGTTGATTATAATGATGAAAATTATTGTGGAACGTGCTCAACTTCTTATTTAATTAACGTCCAATGTCTGTACGGTGCTGCAGCCTAACATTGAAATGAAAGTAAAAATGGTAGAGAAGGGCCAGCACTCACTCAAATGGGATTTCATTGATTTATTCCATTTTCTTATTTTTCTCAGCAAAAGAAAATTACTCGTCGAACATTTCGACACACCTGCCCAAGCTGAGATTAAAATATCCGCACAATATGACATTGATGCTGCAGCACAGTATTTCTAAATATGTATGTGTCTTTGAAAGTTTATTTATTATTTGTATGTCTTATTTGCTCAAACACTGCTTTCAGAACAAGTGTGTGACTGAGATTAGATTTACAATACAGTTGTTTGTTTCTGCCTTGTTAATGTACTTGAGAAGGTTAAGCCACAGCCCTTAACCCACTCTCCTGGTCAATGAAAGCTCCTGGCCTTTCTATTAATGTTCACTGTCTGTGTATTTATAGCACCATAGGGACCCATTTAAGTGTCTGCTATTTAAAAAGTCAGATTTACCACTCATTGCAAATCTTGCTAGCTCACACATTTAGAAGAATTTAAGTTAGTTTTCAGTTCAAGCTCAACTGCAGCAAGCACATTTCAAATGTGTCCTTTACACAAATGTATTTTAAGAATAATACAGAATATTCTTAGATTATTCAATATTTTTTTAACATTCAAGATTATGCTAAAGGTTTTTTGAAATTTTGCTTCAGATTTCCCGAGGGTGAACTTGCAGTGTGGAAATGGGGTGGAGAGAGGTTACAATACTATTATGCAATATAAAATACATTCTGGCTTCAAAGGTCACAGACATGCAGTCCATTGAGTGTGACTAGTGTGTGATTGTTTGCAGAGATGTGAGGAGTTCCTTGATTTGCATATTTGATATTATATTCATTTCATAGAGCTTCTGGCTCTTTGTCGTGTTTGTACGTTTTTGAGTGTGACCGTCCATTTGGTGACATCACCATGGTTGTCAATTGCATGTCAGTGCTCTCAAAGACACAGGGAATCCAGGGTGACATGTCTATCATTCAAATGTTGTAGAGTGGCAGCTTCCAGGGCAAATAACCTTCAATAAAATAAGACTCAAGCCTTAGAGCTGTATATGGGTGAAACATCAGTGCCTGCATCACTACTTGCATCACCATCACTGCCTGCATCACTACTTGCATCACTACCTGCATCACCATCACTGTCTGCATCACTGCCTGCATTACTGGTGTCCCCTGCAGACACATATGTGATAGTCTCATATTGTTTCTGCACTGCCCTCTGAGTGTTGTGTGCTGAAGGCACATTCTGTGTTCTTCTCTAGTATAGAGCATCACCCTGATGAATAGGTCCACTCAGATCCACTCAGAACTGCTGTCAGAAACTGGTTAGTAGTCTATGCCAAGGTGCATTGAAGCTGTTTTGGCAGCTTGTGGTGGCCCAACACCCTATTAAGACACTTTATGTTGGTGTTTCCTTTATTTTGGCAGTGATAGTAACAAATGTTGTTGTGCAACAATAATAACCGTGAGAGATGTTGTTCGTTGTGCAGTGATTTAAACAATGTGACATGTTGTTGTGAAGTGGTAGTAACAGTGTGATATGTTGTTGTGTAGTGATTATAGTAGGATATGTTTTTTGCTGTACATTAAGTGAGACAGTGGGATATATTGTGCAGTGATAGCATCAGTGAGATATGTTGTTGTGCAGTGAGTGTATGAGTGGGATATGTTGTATCACTGTACAGTCATTTTGATTGTTCAACTGCCAAATATACTTGTTCATCTTCCAACTACCACATAGTTCAGTGACTTGGTTATAAGTTACTGGGAAGTCATTTTGGCATCCAATTTCGCAACTCCCAATGTTTTTTCTGCCAGGGGTAGGGTGGATTTAAGTTGGCCTTGGGTTACCCCTGCATTAGTTCCTTACACTCTCACCAATAGTACTGTAAAACAGTAGGGTGTATAATTGTCACTGGTTTGCAAGGGAGTGCATCCTGGTGTTTGGGTGTGGTTGGCACAGAAAGAAGTTGAGAGGTACGATTTGAAAAATTGTTAAAAAAAGTATATTTTTTCAAATCTGCCCATTTCTGTACAGCAAGCTATTTGACAAATGTATTTATAGCGTAAAATATCTAAAATTGCTGCTTTGTCTTTTAACAAATCTGTATGATTTCTTCTCTTGCAGAAAGTGAGTGAGAAGGTGGGCGGAGCCGAGGGAACAAAGCTTGATGAGGAATTCATAGACATGGAAAAGGCAATGCTTCTGATTTAATATAGCACACAATTATAAAGCACCAGCATGCACCCAACCACAGATTTTCCAATGGCCCATACAGTACACCATTATAAAACACTAGTATGCACCAAACATCTGATCTTTCCAATACCCTGTATAGTACACCATTATAAAGCACTAGCATACACCAAAAACCATTAAAAATATATATCATATGGCCTCCCGCGTGGTCTAGTGGTTTCAATGTCCGACGCTGGCCATGGCGACTGGGGTTTGATTCCCCGGTCCGTGCCAGAGTCGGGAGTGCCACTGGGGGTGGCAATCGGCTGTCCGCCCCAGGGAGCGGGGGAGGGAAGCCGACAAGACGTTCGACAAGTGGCTCTGGGGTGCCGGAGTTACGGTCGACAGCATGACGAGTGCCATCTTGGAGGAGACGTTACTTTGCCTTTGTCACTGCTGGTCACAGGGCTACGGCAGCTAACTACGAGGGAGGGGATTGACCAGAGACTAGCGGAAGTAATTGGCTATCAAATTGGGAGAAATACGGGATAAAATCTGAAACAAATTGTAAAAAAATATATACTGTATATGGGTCAATGACATGACATGCATATTTTTGTGTCCGAGTTCATTATTTCCATTTAAAAATAAATTAATCAATTCAAGTCATATATGATTTTATTATATAAAACATGTTTAGTTTGAATCAATTTTCAGTACATTCAAATAATATATATTACTTTGTGTTTTGGCATCTCAAACCCCCAAAATGTCAGGTGGCGCAACCGTCCGAGCAAAGGAACAGATTAAGAAACCTGTAAAAAGTGGTATTTTAATAATAATAAATTCAATACAAAATACTGATTATTTAAAATAGTTTTAAAGCTATTGAGATAATTGAGGAACTTTTGTCCGGCAATTTGTGCTTTTCAAATGTCAGGGTGGCACAACCGTAAACATGGGAGTTTTATTTTGAAGTCAAGAGGCTATTGCATCAGCCAGATGTTACACTTTCCATGTCAGGTGGTACAACCAATGTAAAACTAGGAAAATGTTATTTTATCATAAAACTACTTATTCTGTTTTAAAATGATTTGTATGCTATTGCTAGCATAGGTCAAAGCTAATGCAGGTGTCCAAGTAGAAGCCTGTTTAATTTGAAATCAGTTGCAAAAGTCAGGTGGCGCAACCTGTAAGTCAGGTGGCAAACCGTAAGGAATGCCACTATATGAAATAAATAATGTTATTTAAAGCTTCAAGATGCTCTAAAATGTTTATTCGTTTCAAGTTAAATATGTTATACACGTTGGATGTTAAAAATACTAAATAACTGACCCTTAGAATGCAGTAATCTTAAATTATTGTTAATATAATAATCAACCCCAAAAAACAAATCTGTAAGGCACTATAGACACTCTAATAGATACTTGACCAAGATTTCACTTCAAATAAATAAATAATAAACAATAGGAAAATATAAATAATTTTACAAATATTTGGTTGCGCCACCTGACCTTTTTGGTCAGTCAAGTTAAAAATACAGTCAAAAATGAATTTAAACACATTGAAATGTTATTTAACAAATGAGGCTTGTTTAAGCACATTGTCACAGATTCAAAAATATGCATTTTATCTATTTTGAACAAACTTTTTAAAAATAAGTTTTTAGAGGCCTTATTTGTCATTGACCCATATATATATCATATATTGTTTAAAGGCTGTTAACGGCAAACAATGCCAGCCCTGATTTCAGATTTTAAAACAAAGATGAAGTTTCATAAGATCATTTATTTTCTTTACTAAAATGCAGAAAAGTACTTTTCAGTACTTTCATGTCAAGCACCATATTTTCTCAGCCTCTTCATCTCTGTGCTTTTTGGTTGTAGAAAGTAGACACCACCAGCAGGGCAGTCTTAGACATTATGACCAAGACAACGGAGTACCTGCAACCTAATCCAGGTGAGTGGCCCTGGACAACCCACCTGCAGTACCTAGAAGATGAGTTTGCTCATGTCATGCAGTGTGCACCTGAAATGTATGTGTGCAGATGCACTAACATGTCCCGTACCGCTTGTGTTTCAGGATTTCCACACTTACAAACTAGCATTTTCTAATGTAATGTATCTATCATACAGGATAGATCAAAAAGATAGATCAAAATACTAATGTAATTCAATATGTTAAAAAAGAATGTGTTTTTTAATAATATAGAATACATTGTTTTTGTAATACCGAAATATAATTTTTATCAAATGCAATTTCATTCATTTTTATTCATATACAATTACATACATTTTTAAACAATTACATGCATTTTATATACATTTTATTGTATACAGTTACATTTCTTTCTTTCCATATTCCAGAATTACAGTTGCTTTTGTTATTGTGGAAGAAATGCAATAATTGTATATTGAGAGAATATTTAACATTTTGCTATTCAATACTATATCAGAAACATATATTGGGCTATTTAATAAAAGAGCAGAGAAATATTGGGCTATTTAATGTCATATTAGATCAATATTGGGCTACTTAGTACTATACTTAAATAATGTTAGGCTATTTAATATTTCTATGCTATATTTTCAGCCTATGTAATACTATAGCACAGAAAAAAGCTATTTAATACTGTAGCAGAGAAATATTAGCACTCTTTGTGTCTGATAGATTTGCTGTTTGTTTCCCCGACAGCGACCCGGGCAAAGATGAGTATGATTAACTCCATGTCGAAGATCCGAGGCCAGGAGAAAGGCCCAGGGTACACACAGGCCGAGACCCTGCTGGGGGAGACCATGCAGAAGTATGGCAGGGAGCTGGGCGAAGAGTCCAACTTTGGTAAATCCAGGCCCCACTCACATGTCTGCCTGCATCCAGTGCTCTGAAATATCAGATGCTACATGCTAAGCACATGCATAGTGCTGCTTATGAATTGAAGGCCATCGTTTTTTTTTTTTTTTTTAAACATTTTGTCTGATTTTATTTGGTAGCCAATTACACCTGCTGTTTTCAGGTCAATCCCTCATAGTTTGCTGCCATAGCCCTGTGACCGGCAGCGACGAAGGCAAAGTATCGTCTCCTCCGAGACAGCACTCGCCAAGGCGATGACCGTAACTCCGGCACCCCAGAGCCACTCCTGTGCGCAGCGAACGTCTTGTCAGCTTCCCTCCCCCCTGGGGCGGACAGCCAATTGCTGCCCCCGGTCGCACTCCCAGCCAGAGCCGACTTTGGCGTGGCCGGGGAATTGAACCCCAGTCACCGTGGCCAGCATCGGACGTTGAAACCATTAGACTACACGGGAGGCCCAAAGGCCATTGTTTTAGCACAGCTTTACACTTGATAGGAAAATAATTCAGGTCAAGATAGGAATCTTAAAATAACCTTAAAATCAATGTAACATTAGCTAGCTACAAAAAGGTTAGGCAAGGAGCAGTAATGATACCAAGTTATTAGTGTCAGAACAGATATTAAGTGTCCTACCTACAACAAAACGTGTCATAGTAGGCCCAAATTTAGCTTGAAGATATAGTGATATGACTAAATGTAGTGCTATAAGTAGCATAACAGATTGTAATAGCATAATAGCATAACAGAATAGAGGGTATAGTGTCAAATGTAGCATAAGTGTGTCCAGGGATATTCAACCCAGAGTAAATGCTCAGAGTTTAGCACAGGGACAAGTGCAAGTTTTTTAAGCGAAGATGCAGTTTTAACACTTGGGTGATGTGTGTGCTTGTGTGTCCCAGGCCTTGCTCTGATTGATGCTGGAGAGGCCATGCGTGAGCTTGGAGAAGTGAAGGATGCTCTGGACATGGAGGTGAAGCAAAGCTTCATTGATCCACTTCAGGTTTTGCATGACAAAGACCTCAAGGAGATCCAGGTACTGAAGACCCGTACATCACACACCAGATTTCCATCATAAAGGTTTATTATTGCTGGGATTATTATTTTGACATGATGCATCAGTACTGCACAGGACAAATATTGCTGGTATTATGTTTGTGCATTAAACATCAGCATTACCGGTATATTATTGCTGGGATTATTATTTGAACATCATATACCAAACTTATTATCAGTTTTTTTTTTTTTACTAATATATTGTTATATTGCTATGCTTACAAAGTATATGACAATAGTTGCATCATACCACCATATAATATATATTGCAAGAATAGAATCTACTGAATCCATGCTTTCACATTCAGTCAAATACAGAATCAGTGAGAAATATACCAACACCAACACATTTTATTAATGAAAACATAAAATGTAAAATAAAGAGTAATATGAGGAATAATGTACTCATTATTCATAGTATTATAGAATTTGTGATTGTCAATCATTGCCTCACACTAAAAACTATTTCTGTGATTTGAATCACTATCACTCAAATCACTCAAACTCAAAAGTTGCCGATATAAGACTGTGGCTCATATGAACATATGTAATCTGTAGATGCTAATGCCATTGATTTGCCAGTGGATTATATTGAGTGTTTCATTGTGGTCTTGTAAATATGTAATAACTATTATTTTGCCAGAGGAAAAAAAAAAAAAAAAAAAAAAGGACAGATACAGCCAGATTCATTACCATCATTTTGCCAATATTGGTATGAATAGTCTTAGCGTAGGAGTTTTTCACTGCCGTTTGTGTCAAACATACAAATCACTGGCAAAATAAAGGAAACATCAACATAACGTGTCTTAATAGGGCATTGGGCCACCAGAACAGATACAATGAACCTTTACATAGACTATACAAATGTCTGAAACTCTATTGGAGGTCCAGAATCTCCCATGAGATCTCTTCTTCTAACCATGGTAGCCAAAATAATGGGTAACTGGGCCTGCCTACCATTTTTATACATGACCCTAAGCATGATGGGGTGTCAATTGCTTAATTAACTCAGAAACCCTCATGTACTCAAGTGCTTCCTTTATTTTGGCAGTTACCTGTATGTGCACCTGTCCTTTTCCCATAGTATGAATATGCCAGGTATCTCCGGTTAGTATTTAGCAGTTAATATTTTATTTAACGGTTGTTCTGGCACCTCAAAAATCTCATCAATATACCTGTGACGATGCTGGCCGATGCACCGCCCATAAAAACAGAGAAGGAGCCTCTTTACAAAAATACAAACCATATATTTAAAAAAGAATCCCAAACCAGCAGGAAAGCACTCTATACATCGTCCATACTCATACCTTATCAAGACATATTGATTCCCCCTTCAGTACCCACACACCTGCACTTAAATAGCTCAAATTGGCTCAGGTGGAACTCGTGAGGCAATAACTTGTTCTGGCATTCACACAATCACACTCAATTACAAACAGTCAAATGAAATGGTTGTTGTAGACAAACTTGAGATTTGCTAATTAAACACAGTGAAAAAGATCCTGCATATTTGACAAACCTACAATTATTAAATTAACATCTATTCCAATTAAAATGGTTTGACAAAACATTTGGCATTTGGCAGCTTTCCTAGCCAATGATGTGCACCTTAAAAGATTGGTGAAGGCTTGTCCTTCACAATACCATTATGTATCAGACCCATTTAAATCTACTGTGGTCATCTTTTCTCATGTGTTTATTTCAAATACATAGGTGTGTTGTGTTTAAGGTTCATCTAAACTGAGTGACTGAAGTACACATTTTGAAAGGTTTGAGAGCACTTGGAAATGCTTATGGATGTCTGGTCTTTCAGCACCACCTGAAGAAGTTGGAGGGGCGGCGTTTAGATTTCGACTACAAAAAGAAGAGACAGGGCAAGGTGCAGGACGATGAGATCAAGCAAGCCCTTGAGAAGTTTGATGATTCCAAGGAGATTGCTGAGCAGAGCATGTTCAACCTCTTAGAAAGTGATGTAAGGAAGATGAGTTTCTGTTTCTGTTTCTGTTTAAACCTGCTAATTCGCAAACCCCTGGCAACCACTTGATGTATGTATATTAGTATCTGTATGTGACCCAAGTGTTTTGGTGTTGATTGTCATTCTAGCCTTTGGTGTGCCTTGCACCCAGGTCAGTATCCATTGTCTTCCGAAACCATGACAACAATTGTGCTTTGGTCCAGGGTCTTATATTGGTGTTATATTGGTTGTTTTTTTTAGCAAATTGAACAAGTGAGCCAGCTGGCTGCCCTGGTACAAGCCCAGGTGGAATACCACAGACAATCAACTGAGATCTTGCAGCAGCTGTCCAGCAAAATGGAGGACAGGTGAATGCCACTCCAGGGGGTATGGTTGGGGTTGGATGGTATATCTTCAAAGAAGGAGAGACACTTCAGGGAGTCATGCCATTTGGAGACAAACAACTATTTTGCTATGGATGGAGGAAAGGTCATATCTACCCAATTAAGCTAATTTCCATAACCCAGCTTCACAGCTAATGTTAGTTACCTAACATCCATAACCCTGCTTCATAGCTAAAGTTAGCTGCCTAACTTCTGTAACCAAGCTAATATTGACTAGCTAGCTAGTCATGGTTAGCTACAGCAGTGATTCCCAAACCTCACCTCTGGGTCATCCAGCCAGTACATGTATTTGTTAAATTCCTGCTTCCTACTTAAGTTAATATTGATATTAGATGGGGGCTGATGTCTCATTCTGTTAAAGCACTGTTCTAGTGTGTGGATGAGCCCCATGGTCTGATATCAAATCCAGACCATGCCAGTACTGACTGTGGTCAGCAGCCCCACAGGGTGACACATAATTGGTAATAGCGTCACCCAGGGAGGGAGGGATTAAGTCAGCTGTGTTATCTGTGGCTCGTCAGCGACCCCCTCTGCTTGTATGAAGCTGCACACTAAGTGTATTCCTCTGACTCATGTATGTGTGAAAAGAAGCAGTGGCTGACATCACATGTCTCAGAGGAGAGCATGTGCTTGTCCACGCTCTCCCAAATTGACAGCGAAGGTTGCAGTGAGCGAGGCTTCGAATACAATTGGGCGTTCCAAATTGGGAGAAAAAGGGGTAAAATCTTTTTTTTTATATATATTTATATTAGCTAAAGATAGCTAAAACTATTGCAACTATAATGTTCATGTCAAAAATAATATTCTAGTGTCAAATATAGCTACTGACAGTAAGTAACTTTAGTTGATTAGCTAGCACTAGCTAGTTAGCTACTGCACTTTGCCTTGATAATTAGCAAGCTATATCAGTACAGTTATTAAATCTACAGTGAGAAATTGAGAAATCAGTATTGCAGATGATACAAACTTTCAAAAGCTGGTTTATCATTCATAGCCTTGGATGTTGTTAGACATATTTAGTTCTGAAGAGATCTGTTGCTACAGTGTTTTGTGGGTTTGGGTAGTTTGGTACTAGTATCAGTACACAGCAGCTTACCTGAAGAGGCAGTGCTCCCAGCTAGCATTCTATTGCTCTGAAAACACTGTTGACTCTGAAAACAAACTGAAATCCAAGTCTTGCCCACAAACTGATTGTTAAAGCAGTAGGTTATATTGTTGATCACAATATTTTAATTTGAGCACTTTTAATTTATAACAATAAAAACAATAATAATTACAATACAGTTATTGAAGGGGTTATTTCATGTTTCTTGTAGAATAAGAGATACCGCCAATAAGCCCAGGAAAGAGTTTGTCCCAAAACCTCGTACATCTATGGACTTCTCCACCAGTGAGAACCATAACGGTGGCATGGCTCACAGTGGCTCTGCCAGGTCTCCAGGTAAGTCAAAGGCCAATTAAATTGTGTGGTACATAAATTCTCTCCCAGCTTGTAATTTACATACTGTTGGATTTTATAAGAGATTTTACGTATTATCAATTTATACTACTAGATTTCTTAGTGATTTAAAATATTATTTTAAATTAAAATTGCTTACAAGGGGCCTCGGGTGGCGTAACGGTCTAAGCATTCGCACGGAATGCAAGTTGCCCATTGCAGCTGCGGTTTGAAACCCGACTGTGCCAGTCTGGCTTTGGCCGGCGATTGGCTGTCTGCCGCAGGGGGAAGGAAAGCCGTCATGAGCTCGCTGAGGAGCGGTAGGGCGTCCCTAGAAAGTAGGTGGGCGACTTCCGTCTCGGAGGAGGCGGATCATTGCTGGCCTCTGGGTATTAGTTTGTGCTAGTAATGGGTGGTGGGCTCGTGGGGGAGGGCGAATTGAAAGAAATAGAGGGTATAATTGGCCACTAAATTGGGAGAAAAACAGGGAAATAATCTGAAAACAAATTTTAAAAAAGCCATGCTCCTTCACCAACTATAAGTCCTTACTGCTCCTTCAGCACCCCTGACTGGTAAAATGGTATGAACCTGGGTGAAATTATTTAAAAAACGGAAGTTTAATGAATATATTAAATCATAAGGACAAAATAATTGGAGACAAGGTCTCAGTGGAGAAGTTAAAAACCCATGAAAATGACAAAGCATTTTATTTATGATTTTAAAATGTTTAAACATGTATGCAAGGCGTCATTCAATACTGGAGGAACAAAATCAAAACCAAAGTGAAATCTTTGTTCATGTTAAAGTAGAATGGTTAGCTAATTAAATCTCATCTGAAACATGCTGGACCCATAGACTGGCTCATCCTGCGGTACTGGTTCTTTTCTGTGATTCTGTGCTACACCAGTGTCAATTATGGCTGGGTCCCATTCAGTGACACATAATCATGCCACCCAGGGAGGAAGGGTTTCAGTCAGCTTAATAGGGGCTCCTGCTGGTCGATCAGACACCAGAAATCTGCCTGCACCAGCTGCATGTATTCTCAACAACCCTTGGGTATAAGTGCTATAAACTGATAGATTTGCATAAATGTATAAATGCTTCTGGAACTGAAGACATGGAGGAAGATGGAGGCTTAATGCTGTAATTTTATTGGTTAAAATTTATCAGATTTGAAGATATACTGTAAGAGTGGTAGTGAAGACTACCCTCTTATTTTTGTTATCTGTTAATAGTCACAATTATTTTATTGATAACAATGTGAGTCTGTTGCCCTTCTCCCTTGGGTAGCCCCAATGGACCAGCCCTGCTGCCGCGCTCTCTACGACTTCGACCCAGAAAACGAGGGTGAGCTGGGCTTCAAGGAGGGTGACGTCATCACCCTGACCAATAAAATTGATGACAACTGGTATGAAGGCATGCTGCATGGCCAATCGGGCTTCTTTCCCGTCAACTATGTGGATATCCTGGTGGCGTTGCCTCATTAGACCGGCCCAGCGCCCACAGATCCTAGCTACTGCTTCTACACGTCTGTTGGTGGCCATGACAACAACCATAACAAGGATATCAACAGCAACAGCATGAAAGACTGCCTATGAGTACAATACAGAATCTAAATATAAAACTGCAATGATGATGATTTTGTTTTATTATGAACATTATCATCAGCTCAGTGTACAAGCTTCTTGTCTAAGAAGGTGAGAACTCGTGCAGTTTAGCCCCTGCCTCTCCCTGCTTTAAGTGTTTAATTGTCTGTGTCTTCGGTTATAAATGAAATTAGAATTTTCACACCTTTCAGTATGCTCAAAACAATTCCACTATGTTGTTTTGCCCTTGTACTCAGAAACCTGGCATTTTGGGTTTTAGACCACAGGATTAGCCTTTTCTTACATTTGAGGCATGATTCAAATTGGTAGTTTTAAACAATGAAAAAGATTAGTTTAAATAGAGTTTAATGTAAAGAAAAGTACTAAAACTAAAGCATAAAATGGCTTGCATGCCTCAAACATTTTTGAAGTTGGAAATACTGTATGAACTCATCATGCATTAATCTTTGATAATGATTCTACTATTGTTTTACTTGCTTTAATTTTAAAATAACATCACATGACCCATATTTGTCATCATATATAGTCATCAATGTTCTCTGCATCCAAAAACAGAGACGACTCGAGTGTTTACATTACAATGGTACTGTATAGGCAGGTAGAGTGGAATTGACAAATGTCAGGACAAATTAATAGATTGCTTATGCAGTAGTTTCCATGGTAGTATGTAATCTTGTACATCTGTTTTATGTACATCATTACATGTATGTATGGGCAGGTCAGTTATAATTTTATAATGAATAATAATATTTGAGCAATGGAAACAGACACAAAAATATTACTGTTCAAGTGATGCACGTAGAATAAAAAACATTACAGACAAAAAAATAGAGTACTGTATTTAAACATGAGGTGGAAATATTTGTGAAAATGGTCTATGTATTGTGCTATAATCATACAATTGTGTTTCTTATTGAAGTAGCCGTAATCTGCAGTTAAAGACACAATGATTTTATTGCACTAGACTATTTGTCTAGATTTTTGTTCAATCAAATCCTGTTTCTCAATAGAATAGCAGTAGCACTCTACACTCTGACACATGACTAGATGATGCTAACAGTAAATTACAGAATGCAAATTGGTTTAAAAGTATAGCTCAACTGAAAAAGAAGAAAATAAAGAGATTTTATATTTTCCCTTGTAGCTTGTGACCATTGGAAACTTTGTAGCTAAAAACGTACCTTTAAACTTCTCATCGTCCAGTGCCTGCTTTTTATTTTGTTTTTCAGGATTAAATAGTTTCCATCTAAATAAGGGCCACGCATGACTAATATTGCTGTTGTAACCTTTGCACACAATACAAACTTCTTAATTTTGAACAAAATGATAAAGTTAGTTGCACCATTGTCTTTCTTATAATCCAGAGGGAATTCAAATAATCCAGTCTCTTTGTTATGTTCACAATGGTAATGTTACCATATTAGATAATCAATTAAAGACAGATTCTATAGATTGGTGAACTTTATTTAAATTGGCATGGTTAATCTGCCAAAACAATCAAAGCAGTCTCTGCAGTTTATAGGTTTTGTCCTCATCTATTTCCAGTTTTAAAGACTCAGATGTTAACTAAATTAATCTACTCCTGTGGCTTTTTATATTCCCATAATCTCTTTCTCATTTCCTCAGCTTTGCTCAAGAAGCACATGATAGCAGCATCAAAATACAACTTTAAGGGGGAGGCTTACTAAGACTGGCACAAGAGTTGTGTGAAAAAAATGTACCTGCACAACTTGGGGTATTTACAAAAAGTAATTATGTAAATGAACACAGCAAAATATACATTTAAATATTGCTACCACTATTAAAAGCCTGCCTTGTGGGTGTCGACATCATCTACCAACTAACAGAAAAGCAATAACCGATTCATTTCAGAAAAAGGGACAATACACACACCATGAGGTTTCAGCTCCACTGTAAACTTGCAGGCCAAAAGCCAGGAGGAAGGACGTAGCATTTATAGACATTTCTGTGTTCTGTGTTGCCATTCCAGGTCATCCTTTATCTCATCTAGTATCTCTATCTCTAGCATTGCTTCACTTGGGAGCCCATAGGTTTTGATAATATTGTTTTTCTCCTACAGTGATGTTTCAGTAGAAAATACTGTCTCCTTTTGAATTTGTAAACAAGGTATCTCATTCTGGCAACAATTACAGCAGCCATGTCAATGCTGTCATGGTGATCTAAATGTAAGGCCTGCTTTCCCCAGGCAGTAAAAAACATGCAATTATTTTTCCTGCAATTGCAGCCAACCTTTTTTGTGCTCTTGCATTGGACTCACAAAATTACATATGCATTAAGTCTAACCCCTAAAATGAACTAATTATCACATTTCATGTGCACTAAAAGCAGGTGCACAAGTTTAGTAAATATGGACAGGCACAATATTGTGCATGATGATGGTTTTGCATGTATTTTACCCAGCACAAATGCTTTGTAAATCTGGCTGTTTAAAGGACGGTCACACATCACAGTACAGAAAAATAAAAACACATTTTATAAAATGGTGTCAGTGAGCCCACATCATATTTCTTCAGTTTATCTCCTGATAATTTGGGCAAGTCCTGGTGGGGTCCAAGGGGTCTCAAATAAACAATAGACCTGAACTGCCTGGGTGTTTGCACTCTGCTACTAATACACTCCTCTGATACTAATGGACTAATGGACTCTAACTTATGGCAGGGATCTGTTCAAATCAATATTTCCCCATTTTAGTGACCATATCATTGACTACATACTAATACTAACCCTGTCACTGTCAATGTGGTCAGTAACACAGTCATAGCCTTACAAGGACATTTGGTCATTATATTGGTCACAGCACCCAGGGAAGTTCCAAGTTATAAATGTAACACTTTTAATACCCTTTTATGATTATTTTATCCTTTTAGACATCTCTTCGAAAAAGGACCAATGAGTCAGAATGGTATTGCTAAACTTTTCTTTTTAATACATTTGTTACCGAAAACAGTGTTTGTCAACAAAATGTCTAGGAATGTAGCATGAGCTGGCAGCACATTCAGTTTAAAAGGCAATATTTCCTTCAGTCTCTTATTTTATAATTATTGAAAAATTATTGTATTTTTGCCCTCAGTGAGGACTGTACAGCATTTTGTGTTTGTTTTCACCCTGAGTATGTAGTTATGCATCTACACTATCTTATTTTTGCAACAGTGATGAAGTATATATATATATATATATATATATATATATTTATATATATATATATGTTTACATACAAAATGATACAGGAGGAATTATATGTACTATACACAATTGTCCTTGAATTCATTCTCTTCCTTTTTTTGTTTCCTTGCTGCACCAGATTATAAATATGTTTGATGTATACAAATATCTGTTATTTAATGAAATAAATACAACACAAAGCTAACCTTGTGTCTTTATATGTTCCATATTTTGGTATGATTAAAATTACATGCCATATATTTTGTATGGTAAAACAGATGTACTGTAGATTAGGGGTGATCAGAGAGATGGCGTATACCTCATATGATGAAATATGGATGTTGTATATTTGGTTTGATAAGATAGATATGTATAGTAGAAATGATAAAGGAGATTGTGTACAGTATATCTTATATTATGAAAGCAGGATGGTGTATGTTATGTCTTATGTCTAAGCCAGTATAGTATGCTATGTCTTATGTCTAAACCATATTAGAATATGCCTCATGATTTATGCCATTTTACCTTTTCAGAATCCCCTTTTCAGGAAGAGAAAATTAAGAAATATGTAATCATGCCTGTGAATCAGACTAAGGTAGTAATGCCCAATGTATAACAGGATAAAACATATGTTACAGGATCAATATGTAATGCAATAAAACATATTACAGAGTGAACTCACCCAAAACATATCAGACTATAGCCTTAGCCCTTAATTGAATGTATGCTTAAATATGTTATTTTTATATTCTATTATGATCAATTACCACAATTAGTTAAATACTGAGTTAAAACCTAATAGAAATGTTCAGTGATTCCAAAAAAATGCATTGAAATACACGTTTTGAAATATGTATTAATAAGTAAGAATAAATAAGAATGATTAAATATGTGATTTTTCTTCTCCAGGAATTCTCAAACTCATTGTTTATGTTGGTTTTTGTGACAGCCAATCTCTTGATTAATTAAGTCCTCCCATTATTTTTCCTTAAACTTATTTTAAAACAATACCACACTTTAAGCAATTGGGACTGGAGTGATTTCACCTGTCAGTATATCATTTAATCAATTGAAAAATGAAAGAAATCATTTTCAGCACATTACATTGGGACACGGGACATTTATTCGACATTGCATTCATAGTGATTTCTGACATAATGTGGCCTTTAGAGGGCATATCGTCCCTCAATAGACATTAAAAGTGTCCAATTAAGAACAATTAACAGCTTTAGGGGTTGCAATAATGGTTGGAACGAAAACCAGCATACACATTGGGTCCTCAGGACCAAGTATAACAACTTCTGTTCAACTGAAATTGATCATGTGTCTTTAAAATAAAGTTAATGCAGATTTAAGAACCCAATAGAAAAGCCTTGCCTCTGAAAAGAGAAGAATATAAGTATAATATATATATACATACTAGTTGATAGTCTAGAAATGTATTTGAAGACGTAAAACATGCAGTGTATTTCATGATAAAATGATAAAACACATAAAAATGAGAAAATATCAGTATCCATCAATATATAATTTTGCTATTCATATTGATAAAAAATCATCCACATGAGATGGATGATAAACATAAATGTGATGTCGATACGGTCTTAAAATGTATTTGAACATATGCAATATGAAGAGCAAATTTCATTGGATATCGCCCAAATGTCTTACCTCTGAACAGTGAAAAAATATGCTTAAATATGATTTGATACTGTTCATATTCATGTATAAAAAGAAGAGTAACTAGTTTGGGACAATAAAGATTGACCCAACTAGTTTTGCAGTGGTAAGTTTGTATAATGTTGTTCTGTATTGGAAAATGTTACCATACATAACAATCATTGTTACAGGGAACTACTCCAGCTGACTCACTACTCGTTTCTTGTCCTAGTTCATGTTGAAATGTACATCATGAAAGAGACTCAGGACATTTGATAAATTATTGTGCACTTATGCTGCAAATATAGTTGGGCCACCCTTCAGTTATTTTTGGAATGCAGTTATACACATTTTGAACTGGTTCTAATGGGATATTGGGCCATTCTTCAAGAAGGAAGAAGGAAAGCCCAGTTCTTTGAGAGATGAAGGCTGTGGAAATCTACACCGCATTCTACATTTCAAAACTTCCCATAAAGGTTCAATGATATTTAGATCTGGTGATTGGGGAGGCCAGGGAAGGTTTTTGACTTCATTATTTGGTGTTCATGAAACCACTCTTGAATCTGTTAAGCAGTGTGCATGGAATATGGGAACATCTTGAGAAAACAATGTTTGCACCATAGGGTGCACTTGGTCGCCTAAAATGGATTCGTAGTCCTTGGCCATAATTTCTACCTTGCAGAGTAATAATCACACCCAATGACTCCCATGCCTATACCATAACAGATCCACAACCATGTTTAAATTAAATTCAGTACCCGGAGGAAACCCAAGCGGACACGGGAGAACTCCACACTGAAAGGCCCCAGCCGGGATTGAACCCAGGACCTTCTCGCTGTGTGTCAACAGTGCTATCCACTGCACCACCGCCCCCATATAATTAAATTAATAATTACAATTAAATTACAATATTAATAGTTAATTACTCTTGATCAAATCACAACATTATACCTTTAGTTAATACAAAATGACTAATGACCTTAGTTAATGACCTAACTAAGGGGTTGAAGTCATTCGGGAGTTCTAATCAGCAGAGGTTGGGTCAATTCAATATGAGTGTAACATTAAGACAGACGACAGTCACACACCACGTGACAAACCCTGGATGGGAACAAAGCAGTCTGGAGACACGGAGTGGAGTTTGTCGGTCTACGGACTGGATTTTTATTTTTTACTGGCTCTTCCCCCAGACATGGGGAAGAGACAGTGGGAGTAGCAGGTTAACATATAACAAACACAAACACAAACACAAACACAAACACAAACACAAACACAAAATCTTCACCCTACTCGCCGCAAAGCTTTAGTGTAAAAACAACGAACTAAAATAATCATAATTTACAGGACACCGTGCCTCTTCTACTCGAGTGCGAGTTCTCTTTCAATCGCACAAATAAAACCGAGGGCGAGAGGCGGATCCTCTTTCAGGGCACCCTCTCGCTCTCCATCACGTTCACACCGAGGGAGAGAGGCGGACACTCTTAGTCACTTTCAACAAACGCACACAAAACTCCACAAACATCAAACATCTCACACCAAACACCAAACATACCACAATAATCCACAACATATGTGGACAACACAACGCACGCACGCACACACGCACGCACGCACGCACACACACACACACACACACACACACATCCAGACAAAGACACAAATTCCATACACACGCAAGACAACTAACTGATTCCCCACTCGCCCCACACTTCGGCTTAGTTTCTGCCTGGCTCAGGTGGGACTCGTGAGGCAATCACCCAATCACAATCATTCAACACTAAACTCACATTCTCACACAGACACCCAATCAGCCAATTGACTTCCATATCAATTAACTGATTGACCCCAATTAAATAATAATTACATCAGTTATGGCCTTTGGAGCAACCTTCCGGCCGATAGTTCTCTCACACCCTGTGAGAGTACCAAACCTGCCCCTGGAAAGTCTCCCTGCTCCAAAGGCCTCCACAACATGTAAACACACAGGCAACCATGCCACTCCCACGTGGCCGAGACCGACGCCCTCCACAACGACCTTGTAAGAAAAATAAATGTGGCCGTGCATGTATGTGTTTTCTCATGTGTGTGTAGGTTGGGCGCATGTGCGTGCATGATTTAAACATGTGGGCATTGAGAACAAAGAAGAAAGATGGAGGGAAGTTTAAACCTAGTTTGTTACTAAGGCAAAAGGAAAGATGGCGCTTACTGTGCACACCAGAATAACTGAGTTATTACATGTGTTGAGATCAGAATGTCGGCTTATGACCGGGTTAGTAGATAAGAATACATGTAAGACCTGGGTCTATGTGTGGTGTATTTTAGTACTAACACAGGCAGTCAATGAGCAGCTACAAAAACAGTGGTAAACACAGTGTCATGAACCATGATACATTTTACAGCAGTTTGTACATTCAGTCATGAATGCTTAAAATGTCATGAATATAAACAGTCCGTTGCTAAGCTATGCTATGCTTTGTCCAGTTGTTACAGCCTTACTGTGTGCTGTCTGTTCTGTAGTCAACAGGGTTCAATGCATGCCGGGTTTGGAAGAGATGTGGGAAGTCCGGTCGCCAAGTCTTCAAGGAGTCGGATGTTTCCTTGTAGTGTCTCTCGCAACTGTTCATGGTTGCCATGAAGTGTCTGGCTCCTTTTCCAGGGCGCAAAGTTAATTGTTGGTGATGAGTCTTGAGGAAGGGAGCTGGCAGCTTCTGTACCACTCAAATGTCTGATATTGCTAGCTGTATCCTTTCACAGTTCTTCATGAATTAGCGTTGTTTGCATACTTGTTCTCAACGCTCTGTTGCTGTTCAGAGAACTTTGCTCTCATGTGTTCCGCACTTCAAAGAGAACTTATCTCGATGCATGTCTTCACACGGCCTCTCGTTTCAGGTGCTGGTGAGACCAAGAACAGTGCTATGAGGTGCTGGTGATAGTAATAATAATATAATATACACCATTTAGCAGACGCTTTTATCCAAAGCGACTTACAGTAGTGAATGCATACATTTTCAGTATATGTGGCCCCAGTGGGGATTGAACCCACAACCTAAGCGTTGCCAACGCTGTGCTCTACCAACTGAGCCACAGAGAACCACTAGATAGAAAGATAGAAAGTAAAAGGAATAAAGAGGAATAGAGAGGGAGAATGGCAATTGTGCTTTGGTTTTATTATTTGTGCACGAGTTCTGTATTTCTGGTTTACAGTATCAGTTTATCAGGCACAGTGATGCAGTGGATAGCACTGTTGCCGCACAGCAAGAAGGTCCCGGGTTCAAATCCTGGTTTCTTGAATATTGTTGTAATTCTGTGATTTTTTTGTTTCTAAAATAAAAAGAAAGTCTTAAAGACATAAAGCTATGCAGTAGTTTCTGTGCGAGTGAATGAAGACAATGATTGGTGGTGGAATTGACTGCAATGCAAGGGGCACCAGCTAAAATCTTGCCTAGGGCACCAAATTGGTCAGGGCCGGCTCTGTTGATAAGTCTACACCCCGCTGAGTTAGTACTTGGTAGAAGCACTCTTTGCTTTAATTACAGCCATGAGTCTGTTTGGATGTCTCTACAAGCTTTGCACACCTAGATTTGGCAGCGTTTGCCCATTCTTCCTTACAGAACTGTTCAAGCTCAGTCAGATTGCGTGGGGACCGTAGATGGGCTGCGCTCTTCAAGTCATTCCACAGGTTTTCAACAGAATTTATGTAGGCCACTGAAGGACATTCACCCTTTTTTAGCTCAACTGTTGCTTTAGCTGTGTGCTTTCATTCATTGTCATGCTGAAAGGTGAACCTCCTTCCCAATTTCAATTTTCTTACAGAGGGCAGCAGGTTTTCCTCAATAATTGTTCTGTATTTTTCTCCATCCATTTTACCTTCTATCCTGACAAGTGCCCCAGTCCCTGCTGATGAGAAACACCCCATAACAGAATGCTGCCACCACCATGCTTTACAGTAGGGATGGTGTTCTTTGGGTGATGTGCTATATTGGGTTTTTGCCAAACTTTTTGCATTTAAGCCAAAAATGTTGGTTTTCTTGGTTTCAATCTTGGTTTCATCTGAGCACAACACTTTTGCCACATGGCTACAGAATCTTCAGTGTTTTTTTGCATACCTCAAAGGGGACTGAATGTAGACTTTTTTGAGTAGTGGCTTCTTTCTTACCACCCTACCACAGGCCAGAATTGTGGAGAGCTGTCTGTATTGTTAATACATGCACACATTGAGCACTCTTTGCCATGAAGTCCTGTAGCCATACGCGCAGGAAGTGGGGGTGCTGCACCTGCTGTATACGTATATCATATTTAAAATAAAGACAAAATGACGCCACCAACAGCGCCATCATGTTCTCATCACCTCTATCCTCAACCTCAGAGGCACATCACCTAATTTGACAAAAATCACTCCATTAAATGGAGTACTTTGTTGTCTTAATCACCCCATTCATATGGTCCTATGTGGTACCCAGCACAGCACACAGTCGGTTCTGAGACCTTTCAATGGTGATTCCAATGAGTCAGGAATTAGTGTCAAAATTGTGCTTGAAATAAGTGAGTGCTCTATTTGTGTCTGTTAAAAATCATAATACCAAACAGTGGTGTAAGTTACTTCTATCAGGTTTTTAGCTTTTTTTCTGCTTGACTCATAAAACTAATTCATCCGAAAGTAGAATTTTTGTTTTTTGATAATGCATTATCAATGGTGTAAGTTACATTGGCACCAAAACGTTTTCACATTCTTTTAAGCCAGGTTGGTTTAATAGGTGGAAGTGGTTGCATTATGTCAAAGAAATTGACCGTGCTCGTTGCAATGTCTGTGTAAAAGCAGTGGAGAAAAAAACTGGTCAGTGCAAGTACTATTCAAAACAATACTATTCAATCCCCAATACGTTATTATAACACTATTTTTAAGTTTCAGATTTCAGCACCCCTAAATCAAAACATGTGAGGCCACTCCTCCATCTCGTTTCACTCGCACTCCAAATGAGTGTCGCTTGTATGAAGTAGAAAAAAACACTGTTAGGAGTTGGCCTCTCAGGTGTGAAGGGAGCCACAACTTAAATGGAATTCGGTCTAGATCGTGTTTACTCCAGGTATGGATTGACTCATAAAAATAAGAACCCTTAGAATCTGTGTATTGAAGGAAGGATTTGTACTAGGATTACATTGCACACTCGGATTACAATCGAACAGTGTCAGAATTCAAGAAGAAATTGCCCTGCTTCTGGAAGAGATCATTCCAATTTATTCTGTCATTATTTTTTTACTGCTGTGTAAGCATACTGTAAGAATGCAGAATGCATTTGTAAGAACACACATACTTGACTGTCAGTAAGTGTAGCCTACCTGTGTTAAAAGTAGTAATGGGAAATGCAATATGCCCATTTAGAAATAACATAAACTGGCTTCACATGGAGGTCTTTTCCATTTTTGCAGCAGCAGTGTTTTTGAGTAGACATACATTTAGCCATATTTTAAGTGAACACAATCAAAATTATATTGTAAAGTTATTATTTCTATTTCAACTTTCTACAGGTGGGCCATCATCAGAGCTGCCAATCATTGGCAGATGCATCATGATCCCCTGATGAAAGAATAGCTTCTTTCTTATGTCAAATTACAAGGGTCTACTGCTCCTGCTGCTATTTGATGGGTCAGTCAGCGATTTATCTGCATGCAACATGAATTAAAATATATTTATACAGGTTGCCCCATTGATCCCTTTTATAAGACAAACTCGGGCCATGCCACCAGCAAGTCCATGAAAAATGTCTGACACAATATGTTGTTCACCACAAAACAAGATTTAATTGAATAGCTTAACAAAATATCACAAATCTTGAAGGTTCATGTATTTGAGACTTGAGACTTTGAGGCAGGCTGATCCTATGTACTAATGAGGGCCAACAAAGCTATTCCTCTATTCCTCAATTCCTAATTTCATACATGTATATCTCTGCTTTCATTCTTATACTGAGTTCTTACCCTTCCTGGCATAAATAAGTCATTCATCACATCCTGTTCACTAGGGCGTACTCAACCTACAGTGACACATCTTAAGGCCTAAATATACTTCACTTTAAATATGCGTACGCATATGTAAAATGGCTGCCACGTGTATCCTGCGGTCGCATACCTTGTGCATGTCCTCAAAAATTAACGTTACGTGTACGCGAGGTGCAATACTGACATAAATCATGGGGGCAGGCAAGAAAGAGGGTGATGGCAAGCCACTCTACTTCACCCACTGGCTCACTGTGCATATTTTGATGTGTAATGAGTGGGGACACATCATCAAATGTCCTGGCGGACATACGGAAATACTGATGATGCTTTTCATCATAAATTTCTCTCATCGGTTGAATGAGAGAAACATACTCTCCATCGTTATGCCAGAATACACTGAATAAGTCTAATACCATCTATGCCATCTCCATTGTTTAGTTTAGTTTAGCTTGACATTTAACTTTTAAAAGAGACAATATATGGTTGCATTCCAATGTACATGTTGGCATACGCAAATGCGTACAGGTGCTTAAGTGAAGTATATTTAGGCTTTTAAAGGACTTAAGAGAATAGAAGTACTGTACTTCAAGGCCAAAGCACCGCATGGACACATTAGACATCAAACTCTCAAACACACACACGCCATACAGCACACAACACACAGGCCGTACACCGAGCATGCTTTAATCTAGTTTAAGATCACTTGATCCACTATCAGTATTGATTAAACCTTTTCATTTTGTTCCAAATTCAGATTGAAGGCCTGGCTGCCAATAGTTTTACTTCTGAATTTACATTCACATCGACTTGTGAATGTTTTCTACAATGGACCTGTCCTGAATATGTGGAACATTCATTATTTAGTAGTGGCAAGTAAATTCAGGTGCAACAGTTTACAGCTTTAATCCAGTGGTGAGAGAATGAGGCTTTATGAAACCAAAACCATGGGTGGAGCTATATATGCTGATATGCTATCAGTGAAACACTGATTTGTTTTTTGCCATGGAGAACAAAAGCTTTTGATTTGTTCAAACAACTCAGTGATTGACGGTTCATTGTAGCTCTGCACATTATGGAGCTCATGAAACCTCACTCGCCTCCCTACTTTAATCCGCAGGCCCAGCTGCGGTGGGCTCGGCCAAGCGAACTTGGACCACCTCGGCGAAATCACTGCCGAACCAGCAGGTGATGTGAGCAGAGTCCAGGGTGAAGTAGAAGAGGCGGTCCGGGCAGGACATGCGGCGGTAGACGGAGCGTGGATCAGCACGCAGTACGCCCCTGATTGCTGCTGCGGCATCCTCTGGGCCCTGTAGGAACCGGAAACTGGGCTGACCCGGCACTAGACACAATACATCGCACAAACAAAACACCACAACAATCAGTCAGTCAAATTCCCAGTTCACACAGGCCATTCTGAAAAACAATACAAATGCCGTGTTTAGAATAGATGTAAACATCGTGAGCCAGTAATCAGTGAAATTTACGATGGTTTGAAGTGTGCAGACCCGACCCAATCCTGACGGTACCCAATCCTATTGGCAGATTTGGCCCAGGTTCGGGCTAATTTTCTAATGAATACTTTGGGCTCAGGTCTCGTTTTTGTTGAGTTAAATATCAACAAAGGCTATATATATATTGGTACTTTTCACAGCCAATGCATACATATTGGCAGCTGCATCCACATTCAGGCTCTCATCATTGAGTGATAGGTTGTAATAGACTACTTTTCCCATTCTCTCTTTCTGTGCACGTGATTCATACGTACATGAGGGCATGCGAGCATGCACAATGCTATGTAGCGTTAGCTCAGCTTTGGGCGTCGCTAACGTCACCATGGAAGATGGGAGATCAAATGAAAAGTAGCCATGGGAGAGGTTCTAAAAATCATCAACAAAGATGGGAGACATTTCCAAATGACGGTGGTGCAAAGTAGCCATGGGTTTGCAGACTCCGGTTTCTTCTCCAAAAATCACGTTAGGCAAGTCAAATTGCCCGTAGGTATGAGTGTGTGAGTGAATTGCCCTGCGATGGATTGGGATCCAGGGTTAGACATTTCCACCCTGACCAGGAATAGCGGCTTAGACAATGGATGGATGGATAGCCAAACGGGGCTTCATCACACTAGCACAAGAGCTCATTAACATGGGAGCTAGCCATGGCCGCCTACCCGCCAACAGTTTGCTTCCTGACCCCACTACTATTTCACAAAAATGTATGGATATTGCAGCCAATAAGAGGGAGGATGCAGTCAGGGATATAAAGCAGATGATGTCCTCTACCAATGTGTGGATGACTACGGACATGTGGAGCGACGATTATCACAAGGTTATTTACATGGCTATCACCTGTAACTATGTCACACCAGAATACGAGCTGAATGGCAGAGTGCTTACTACAGCAATGTCCCCCCCAACAAAGCCAAATCGGCTGACAATACACACTATTTTATTCCTATTTATTATTTTCGCTGTAACTCAAACGCCATTCGTTAACTAGCTTTGCTGGGCACACTGGATAGGAGGTGTGAATTCCGACAGAAGATATAATGGTTATTTTTCTATAGTCTATGTTGTAGCTTAGCATTTCTCCATCCACTTGTGCATACAGCCTGGAAAAGCATTCAGCATTGTCTCTTTACAGCACTATTTGTGTATTTATATGTAACTCTACAAGTGTTCTGCAGGGACTGAGAGGGGCAGGCATGCAATTGTAATAAACATGGGCTTCTCAAGGCTTTTTAAATAGCAAATATTTTGATCTCAGACTCGGTTCAGGCTCGGGCCTGAACGTAGCAGGCACAGGCCGGGCTCAGGGTTAAATTTCAGGCCTGTGCCCACCTCTAGTGCAGACAAATACTAAATGGTGCCTTGTATTTACAGTACTGAACTGTAGAGGGCAGTGTTCCTGCTGCAGTATTTGATCCCAGAAATCATCACAGAAACAAAGCAAACATCCAACTGTAAAGCTAAAGGAAACTGCCAAAATAAAGGAAACATCAATGCCCTACTAAGTGTCTTAATAGGGCATTGGACTACCAAGAGCCACTAGATCAGCTTCAATATGCCTTGGCATAGATTCTACAAGTGTTGCAACACTACTGGAGGGATGCAACGCCATTCTTCCATGAGAAATTCCATTTGGTGTTTTTTTATATAATGGTAGAAATACATCTCAGGCACAACTCCATAATCTTCCATAAGTGTTAAATTGGGTTGAGATCTGGTGACTTAGATGGCCATGGCATATGGTTTACATCCTTTTCATGCTCATCAAACCATTCAGTGACCACTCGTGGATGGGGGCATGTCACCCTGGAAGAGACCACTCCCATCAGGGTAGAAATTCTTCACCATAAGATGAAGGTGATCACTCAGAATGGCTTTGTATTTATTGGCCTTTACCTTGCCACCAAACTGGTTGAACAGTCTACCTAATTCATTTGAGGAAAATGCACCCCACACCATAAGAGTGCAAGAACCCTTCATTTACCCTTTAGAAGTGTTTCCTTCATTTTGGCAGTTACCTGTATAACAGGTGGATAAAGACAGACACCGTGATGAGTGTATGAAAGGAAGTGTAATAGTTGTTACATAGAAACTGAAGTGCATGAGTGTTACAGGTGTTTAAGTGTAAGGTGTTTTGTGGTGTGGTGATGTAACACAAAAGTGATGTAGGTGTAAGACACTGTGTGGTGGTGTGTTGACGAGGACATACCTCTCTTGCCGGGTGGCAGAAACTGGTCTAGGTCTCTCTCTGCATTTGGCGTGAAGCGCACACACAGGCTGGTGACAGGGGGCTCCCTGATCCAGGAGGCTACCTGGCTGATGGACGTCTCATCATAACACACCTCTGTCTTGGGCTCTGCTTGCTGGCTCTCACAGGGCTCTGCTCTGGTGCGGTCTGTGAGTGGTGCATTTTCTTCTCCAGTTCTCTGAATTAAAAAGTTGCTCTGACTGATGTAGCTCTTAATCTCTCCCAGTATAGTGGTCACATTGTCCACCTGAGGCACATGGCTGGCAGGGTCACCTGTGCTCAGGACATGAGCCGTGGATTTCTCCTTCAAAAGGACTGGCCTTGTATTGGAGGTCTGCCCTTCCTCCAACACCATGCATCCACCAGTGTGAGAAAAAGTGGGGGAACACCCAGTTTCTGTGCGGGAAACAGAGAGAGAACCCGCTGCATCTGGGCACACAGTTGTACCAAAGTCTGTCCTGCTGTATGGAGAGTCGTACTCCGGGATGTACGGTTTAATGTCCAGGACAGGTGTGCCAGTTATCATGTCAATGCCTGAAAGATGAAGTGTATCACCTGCAAAAAAGAATCAATCAATCAAACATGGGGTCATAATTATAACCTGTCTTTTCATTTATCAAAGCGTGCATCTGTTACTGCCTGTTCCTAATGGTCAAGTAGGTGATCCAACATTTAGGAACAGGGATTTGAGTCACTGAAAAAGACATGAGCCTTGTCAAAATCGACAGGAGTAACAAACCACTCATCTGAAAGCAATGTTGATCTGTTGCATACTGATCTACCAAGAAGGGGCTTTAGACAATATTTTCTGATAGGACAAGGGCCTAGACAGTATTTCAGATAAGGCCTAGTGCAAATGTTACCCGTGTGATCAGGAAGTTGCATGGGCAGTGCCTGTGTGATCAGAGGCGTTACCTGTGATGTGCTCCAGCTTGGCGAGGGTGAGGCCCAGGGCGTTGGGGCGATGGGGGCTGCGGGTGGAGTATACGCCCACCCTTTGTCCGTTCAGTCGCGGGGGCTTCACCTTGGCCTTGGAGCTCAGATGTCCATTCTTATGGAAGATAAATATTATCCTGGAATTACAGAAAATAGAAATATGGGCCTGGAATTGCAGCAGATAACTAGATTAGAAAGTTTGAAAAACAATTAATTGGCCTGCCTCTGGCAAATTTTCTAAACTTAGAAATGTAATTTTGTCATTCACAATTATTATAGCCTTGCAGTAGTATGTTAGAAATGACATAATCGGCTTGGATGCATTAAGGGATAGATGGACAGATAGAGATGTTGTAGTGTAGCCTAGTGGTTATACTTGTGTGTAGAGACATAGAATATATACTTTGGTAAAGAATCATAATTCAGAGTATTGTAATAACCATTCAGTACTAAGGCTTTAATGACATGATCAGTTGGATGAAGGGCTGGATAGATGGATGGACAGAGAGAGGAAGGACTGAGGTAGTTTTTTACGTGAGATTTACAGTATTTGTTTTGGTAAAATACTGTATTTTGGGTAATAGCCATGCAGTATTAAGGCTTTAATGTAATTAACAGCTGGATGGAGTGATGGTTGGATAGATGAATGGATGGATAGGAGGACTGAGGGAGCTTTTTGGTTATACATGCGCAGATTTATGGCTTGGTAACGTAATGTAATTCAGACTATTATAATAAAGTTTGGCTTTACTGGCATTACATTTTTTACAATACATACTGCCAAATCATGTGTAGTTACATTGTCATGACAGTTAAAATAAAATAATAATAATAATGTGCATCTCAGATTGTATGCGGTCACTAGGCTGATTACATTATCCAACTTAGCTGATAAGATTATCCAAGAATACCAAAAATCTATGGAAATTATTGTAGGCTAATGTATCAATATTATTTTGTAATATCTAAAAAAAGTAATCAGTAAAAAAGCTGGTGCTATGCAGGACTTCCATCCATCCATCCATTCAATTCCTGGTCAGGGTCGCGGGGGCTAATCCCAGCATGCGTTCCGGGCGAGAGGCAGGTATCAATATTATTTTGTAATATCTGTGTGTAACACATCTAAGGGCTTAGTAATCAGTAAACAAAGCTGGTGCAACCAACCACATGCAGGACTTATGATGTGCAATTCCAGTGATAAATAAAGATCACACAGCACAATGAATACATCACATTTGAGGTAGCATTAAAGATGGCTGCATAGCACTTCAAATAAGGCTGATAAAAAAAATGTACAAATGGTCTTGAAAATAGGGGCATTTATGATCACAGATAGGATTTTAGTTCTTATGTAGTTTGATAATAACTGTTACTAAATAATATCCTATAAAATTTGTTGAAATTCAGAATGCGCACAATGACATTGTACCTGGGCCTGCAGTGTCTCTGGGGCTGAGTGAGTGAAAAACAGTGGGGAAATGCATCAGACAGCAGTTCTCACCAGACGTGTGAGTACTGGTCCAATCCTATGAGTGCATGGTGTGGGTTGTTGAAAACAGTGCTCTCCAACTGCAGAGTGGCACGAGACTGGCTGCACACACTGGGCTGCCGAGGGGTGCCATTTTTTTCAATAAAGCAGGAGCTGATGTAGCCAATCGGAACAGTCTGAATATTCCCTACAACACAAGACACACTTAGACATTACAGTCTGACAGATATGATTTGTCAACAACATTAACCATTTACCACTCGAAAATGAATCCATGCAGAATATTTGGCATCAGCTGAGTGGCACTGACACTAAATCTATTCTGAATACTTCAGCAGAAGGGGCTTTCAGAATGGCATCAGTCCTTTTCCACAAAATCAGCCTGTCGATTGCCATGCATAATACAAGATATTCACCTCCAAATAATTACAAATAACCTGTAATGAATAATGCAAAATGTTCATACAATCTTTAGAAAAATCACAGTATTTTTCAGTGTGAATGTTTAGGTAAATAATTCAAGCATTTTTGTTTTTATTGGATTTAAACAGTCCAGCATTTTTTCCATTTAAAGAACTCCTAGTTAAACCATTTGTAATAGAACAGACATGGAAGGGTTTAACAGGTCAGAGCTAGTCGTGAACTGGTCAGTCTTTATTGTTATCAGTAGCACAATCACCGTCCATAATCTAACATAGCCGGTTCTTTATTTAATATCTTGTGGATAACGCAACGGAATCCTTTGAAATTTGTACACACAATCTACAAATACTTTCAGTTTCTACTGAAATAAACAAAGTTATATTTACCACAAGATAACATCAAAAGTACATAAAAAGTGACTAATTATGCATGTAACGCGTTACATAAACAAGCGTTACTGCCCATTTTGTGCCATGGATATTTTAACTTTATACCACGAAACTGCAGGACTACTTCAACTGAATAAAGAATAATAAATTATACTGGCTGAATTTAAGAATCACTTTATTCCCTCTTAAGACTACCAAATTATGTACGCACTCACCATTTCAAAAAAATGTCTTGTTAACAGAAAGTACATTTTGCCCTACCAAAATCACAGCAGCCTGTTGGGCTTGTACTGGGCTACTGTTGTTTGAATTTGCAGCCGTTTCTAAGCAGTAAAACGCACAATATTTAACAAGACAAACCATTTCTGCCATTGCTGCTGTGCTCACAAAGCGTAGGATAAACGAGCATGCAGTGTACAGTAGTGATGTGCAGTTTGCGAACGATTCATTCTAATTGAACGGCTCTTTTTACTGACTTGGGAGTAATGATTTGTTTTCTCAGTTGAGTTGTTAATTTTACTTGTTTGATTGACCAAGCGGCTCCGCCTACATCGTACTCAGCTTGTCAAACCAACTTGTCATTCTCAACACATACACACCCAGTGACGGTGATAATGTCACATACACTCATACACACATCATTCGTACGAGGGAAAAGAGGGCTTTCACTGAAACAACATCTTGGTTTTCATACTTGAACATTTATGAACATAACTAGCCAAACACTCTAAAGTTTAGCTGCCCGCAAGGGCCCCTGGGACATGTGATGACCTCATAGCCCGTGGCCTACAAATATGTAGCCACCTAGCATGCTACGCATGAACTAAATGTAGGGCAGTTAGCATTCCTGTGGATAAGCTAGCTGCTCACTGTTACAATGCATTTAAATAACACAATGTTGCGGGACATAACATTGTAAAACCAAAAGTAAACCCATTAGCTGCTGACTGCCTAAACTCGTGTTTTATGAGTGAACAAATGGACATTACCCTACGCTACTGAACGAAATGAACAACAATAACAACTCTTTCGGGGCTCGAGAATAACAACTCTTTTGAGTTCTTCGAATCGGGTACATTATCTAGTTGTGTTTGCTATCAGAACGATGCATTGCAATGGTTCAGCACTCATGGGCCAAGTTAATCTATCATGTCAAAGAACGGCTATCTCCACTTCATTGAACGAACGAGACGTGTCTGAACAAATCATTCGCGAAAGGTAAAGCCGGATCTGAATGAGAATAACTTCAGAGTGATTCTCTGATTATCCTATAATTTCTCAAATATGAGGGACGGTCCATGATCCTAGTATTAAATGAAAGGGTACAACTAACATGCATTATTGATGGCATTCTAAAGTAACAGTTAAACAATAGTACAGTAAACAATAGGCGTTTTTACAAAATGTCTGGAAATATATATATTTTTCACAGCATATGTCAATAATTAGATGGCTGAGTGCCATATAAATACCTCAGATTGTATGTTTGTGATGTTCATACACCCTGGGGAAAAGAATAGAGAAGACTGAACAAATTACTCCAAGGCCAAATAGGTTTTTATAATCATAGTGTCAGGTATACTCAGGGCCGGCTCAAGGCACAGGCCATACAGGCAGCTGCCTGGGGCGCCGTGTCGGCGAGGGGCACCAGGTCGCCCTCACAAAAAAATAAAATAATAATAATAATAATCGCTGGTGGCTGGTGTGCGCCCTCTCCTTTCCTCCCAATGAACAAATAAACAAAAATAAATACACTTTGCACCCCTGTTCTGTTCCTCACACAATGTTTCATCTGGCCTGCACTTTGAGAGAGATGCTGTTACTGAGGTGGGGGATACAATGCCTGGCTGCTTGCTGAAAGTGGGGGTTACGTGCGCGCATCACAGGCAACCCAAGAGACGTGCTGTCGCCTGTCGGGTCAAGCGCAGGTGACGGGGTCAGAGAGGCATGCATTACTGATGCAGTCAGGCAGAGAGCCAACATCAGCGCAACGCAAGATAGATATCAGATCAATGACACATTTTATATTTGCACAATGATTTTGAAAAGGCACAAGCCTTCAGGTGCGAAGGGGAGAAAACGGAGGAAGGAGGAGGAAAAGAGAGCCCAATTAAGAGGTAGGCTATGTCATCAAAATGCCGTTTTGTTGTGTTTCTGTGTTATTGTAGGAGGCTAGGGAGCTAACTAGCTAAGTAATAAACAAGCTAATGCTAGCTAGATAATGCGATGCTAAGAGCTACTGCTAGACTCATACAGATTGAAGGATGAATGCATGCTGATGCTGAGTTATGCTCACGTTTTGGCTTGAAGCTTACTAGTACCCACCTGTAGTTATTACCAAAACTAGGCTACTACATTGAATTGCAGAGTTGCAAAACCCTCATGCTTGCCTTGAGTCTGAAGCTTTATTATTAGGCTACCAAAATTAGTAGTAGGCTACAACATTATATCAGTGATAATAATGTGGCTAGCCATCTATAAAAAATTGATTTAAGTGGTTTGTCCTACAGCTGCTTTTGCTTGTAATAGGCTAATAACTTTACCTGTCTGTATAGATACACTCAGCAAAATTTTGCAAAAGCCCCAGCTCCTGGAGAAGGGACATCTGATGATCTCCCATCTACACCACTTTCTGAAGCATGTAAGTAACCTGTGCCAATTATTTGTGGTATCCATGTAATTGATAAAAGGTTGTTGTTGTTTACAGTTACACCTTGTTATTAAATAGTGATGTCTGATTGATGTTTGTTGGGGGGGGGCACCCAAATGCCAATCTCGCCTAGGGCACCAAAATGTGTAGAGCCGGCCCTGGGTATACTAGTGTCAATACAGCTGAAGGAATGGGTGGTGTCCAGCTGAATCCCTGGTGCACGCTTCACCTGTGCTGGTTGTGCCTTCTTCAGCTCATCTCATGCAATAGCCCAAAACAGAATCATTTGCATTATTATATGTATAATTACACTGTATAAAAATATATGTATAAAAAGTATATGTATGTAAATAAGATGGCTTACAGGTAAGAACAGTAGCACAAGTAGTGATAAGATTATATTTTGTTTTAAATGCACATCATAGCTGCGTTTAGAAGCATGCAATCCAAGATCACTACTAGCTAGCAATTAAACTAGCTTTGAAAATACAACTAAAAACATCACACACATACTTTGGTATGTAGGTAGCTAGCACAAGACAGAATAGGAGTGAATATAAACATGGATTTACCGCCAAATGAACGTGTTCGCTACCAGAATGAAAGCGTTTCTGGCTTCACTCGTTTTCAGTAACAAACGTCCATGTCTTTGTCATTGTAACTATTCCCCAATTTTTCGCACCAATATACATGTCCTAACAAAACTTAGTAATATATATATTGAATTGGCGTTTTTATTCACAAGCACTGAAAGCTTTCATGTATTTTACACAAACACTGAATGATTTCGCTTCACTTCCACAAATGGCCTGCAAATCGGTATATATGCAAATAAGCAAAGATCACTGAACTGATACTTGTCTCTTATTTGAAATAAAAGCTCCCAATCAGTGATAATCAGGTTTCTGTGTGACAAATGAAAACCACGAAGATGTTAGGACAAAGCTAAGCATGTTTTTTTCCGTTTTTTTTTTTACTTGTTCCGGTTTTAGCAACTTTTAGTTTGACAAAACGGCTGTTGGTAGTGGCACAGCCTATACTTTTTGCCCGTTTTAATGAAAATGTCTAAATAGACAGTTGGATTCAGGTCAAAAATCCCCATCGATTGATATATTATATGTAGGTATTGTGCGACATGTGGAGAAGAATATACATAATTAATATCCATATTTTTATGAATTTATGACAGGGGGCGTGGCAGTGGCTCTGAACGAGAATCACAACATGTTAGGGTCATCATTCCCGAAGTAAAGCCGGCTCTGAACGAGAATCACAGTCTTCCTTCGCCGGTAGGGGGGGTTCCTATGCGCTCTGGGGAAGTTGGGATTACTGAATCACTGATTACTGAACGAATCGTTCGCGAACGAGTCATGAAAAAGAATCGAACTTACCATCACTAGTGTACAGCGTCTCAAATTACAATATTTCGTGAAATTGTATTAATATGGTGATCAAAATACATTAAGTCAAAGAACATTAAGAGACAAAGAATAAGAAATTGCTGTAAAGTTTGTTTGAACCCCCTTTAACACCAAATGGAGGGGTGATTGTGCTACTGATCTGGTACACAAATTGGCATTTTTCGTGACATACCTTGTTCCAGGAAAATATCTTTTCCCACTCCCTCTTTCTGATCAGGGTTAGTGTGCGGACGAACCTGCTGGTCACTGTTACGCAGGACAGACTGAAGGGAAACGAAGTGCTTCCTGTGAGTGCGAACAGCGCTATCGATCAACAGCCTAAGGGGAGACAGTTATTAGCCTACTACAAACATATAAACGAGTTATTTATTCTATTTATCGTGCCATCATATACATGTTACACAGTGCACTGATTATTATTGCTCCTACATAAATACAATGAGATCATTGAGAATCTGTATGCAATTCATAAACCACATTTAACATTTTTAGCTATGTTACCAAATAGCTATTCAAGTTGAACTTCTGATATCCGCTATCGCAAACCATAGTTAACAGCTTAAATTAACGCGGCCCTGTCTTAACAGCAAGCTAGCTAAATTCCCCATTTAAATAGGCAACTAGGTTAGTTAAAAGTTGTTATGTACGTTACAACTAGCTTGCAAATTAACGTTACTTAAGAGTTTTGACATTTCCGCGTTTAACATTTGTTCGCTCTTCATCTGATATCGTTTTCGGACTACACGGCGATAACTAATTTACCTCAGATTTTTAATTTCTTTTCTCATCACAGAAATCTGCTGATTGAGTTTCTTCACATGTTGAGCGCAGCTGCACGTACCAGCCATTGTTCAGCGTTTATAATTCTCAAGCTATCGTAACAAAATGTGTTTAATAAAACAGCGCTGACAGCGTATAAGCGTAGAGCAACAGCTTTGGCACGTGAAGCTAAACGTCAACTTCCTGAAAGGTTTAACTTCCGCGGTGTCCACAACGACTGCACGTGCCCACAAATGTCAAAATAAAAGCTATAGGGATGGCTAGGCGCTACGTCATCATATTCCAAAACGCCCCTTCCGTGTCCTGTTGCTTCCAGGCGGGATATTCAAAGGCAGTAAAATGGTGCAGTGCTGTGTCCCTTGTTGCAACAATAGAAATGATGTCAACAAAACAGTCTCTTACTACCGCTTTCCTCCCGACGACAAAGAGAAGAGAAGGTGGCTGAAGTTTATACGGTAAGTTGGATCTCAATGATGAACAATAACAGTTAACAGGCAGGCTAGCGCCAGGCAGGCTAAACAGGCTAGCGCCTGTAGTACTAGCTAGGCTAACGTTACTACGGTAGGTACTAGTTAGGTAACGTTAGCTAGCGCTAAACTTAGTTTACATAACGTTACCTGTCTATATAACGTTGAGGCAAAAATGATAAAGTGTGTGTGAGACTGTGTGCGTGTGTGTTTTGGTGGACATTGGACAGCAAAGCAGAACATGCATTGCAGTTAGCCAAATAGCTGACGTTAGCCCCTTCTTTGCCAAACAGAATTTATCACTCTCGTTTCCAGAGCTGATAACGTTATCGTTAAGTCACTATCTTGTGATAGTAACATGGTCGTGGTGTGAATTACCTCTAAATGAAAGTCTTTTTGGATGACACAACAGTAATATTCCCTATGCTAACACAAGAAGAAGGATGGCAAGTGTCTGTGCTGCATAGGAAATCATTAGACTATGAAGGGTAAAATGAAGCAAAAAGAAACACTCTAGTAGGCCTATATATAGCTAAACCACACATCTGATGATAGAAGTTGTTTTTTTTAAGTTGGAGGGAGCCTGAGATGTTAAGATGTTCATTGCCATTTAGTTCTTTAAGTATTGATCAATTTATTGTCTTTTTGCAGGCGTGACGACTTCACCCCAAACTATAACTCAAGGGTCTGTGGGTGGCATTTTCCCAATGGCAAAGCAGCTGGGCCAACACGGTTTGCCTGGAATGAGAGAAAGGCATTCCCCGACCACATCAGCCATCCCATTCCCACCAAACGCAAAAAACAAATGCTCCCTGCGAGTGTGGAGGATGAAGGAAGAGCTGAACCAGGCCCAAACCACCTTGACATTGCTACACAGACCCCTAGTACTTCAAGTGTTGTGGTGCTTGAAATTGAGAATGAGATGCTCAGGAAAGAAAATGACGAACTGAAAAAAGAATTGGAGAAACAAAAACAAACATTTTCATTTAGTCAAATCTCCTCCCACCCTGACAGAGTCAACTATTACACTGGCTTGCCAGATACTGCCACTGTCCTCTTTTTGGAAGCCCTTCTTTCCAAATTTGATCTCCAGTATCACTTTGACTGGAATGTCCAAATTATGCCCCTAATCGATCAGCTACTCCTGACTTTGATGAAGCTCCGACTGAATTGTGGCATCCTAGACCTTGCTACAAGGTTTAATTGCTGCCGTGCCACAGTCACCAACATCTTCACCACCATCAGCAGTGCTCTGTATGACATTTTGTATGTCGGCATGATGGAAAACAACATCCCCTCCAGAATCAAGAACCAAACATCCCTGCCAGATTGCTTCCAGCCATTTCCCAACTGTCGGATTGTGCTTGACTGCACTGAAGTGGCCGTTTCCAACACAGAAAGACTGGACACCCAGAGTCATCTGTACAGTCATTACAAAGGACGCACCACACTTAAGGCTCTGATCGGTGTGGCTCCCAATGGAATTATAACCTTCGCCAGTGACCTATACGGTGGAAGTACCTCGGACAAGGCGATCACAGCTGACTGCGGAGTACTCCAACAGCTAGAACCAGGTGACATGGTGATGGCAGACAAGGGATTCACTATTCGTGACATTTTGCCTGAGGGAGTGTCACTGAACATCCCAACGTTTCTTGTCAACGGACAGTTCACAATGGAGGAAATTAACCACAACAGACTTGCCAGTGCGAGGATTCATGTGGAGCGTTCTATTCAACGTCTGAAAACGTTTGATATTTTGACCTACATCCCATACCAGTATAAGAAGCATGTCAACAAGATACTGAAAGTATGTGTTTGCCTTACAAATTTACAGAAGCCCATTCTCCGTGAAATAGCATGAATTGTCTGTCACTGTCTGCCACAACATTTTAAAGTGTGAAGAAACTGATGTTGTCTCAAATGTGATTCAAGTGTATTCCTTTTCTTTTTCCTGGAAAGGTATAAATGTGTATTAATGAAATTTGTCCATACTAATCAATTTTTCAAATGACACCAATTCATGCCCCAAACTGAAATCTTAAAAAATAAATGTAATTTTTTTACTCATGTCCATATTTATGTCTTTTCTCAACATTATCAAAATCATTTTGTTTAATTCACCATCAGTTGAATAATTGAGGGAACTACTTGGACATCCACTTTGACAGGCTAGGTGCAAGACAAGCTGAACTACAAAAATGAGTCTCCACACTGTTTGTTGCTCCAACTCCCAGTCAGTTTATTGTTGACTGACTACACAAACATTTCCATTTGATTCCTCTTGATACCGCATATTTTCTCAATATATTAAAACAGCATTATATATAAAACAGCAGTAAACCTGTTACAAATGCACAGATGTGAACAAACCTTTTCTAAACAAATGCGAGGCAGGACTTCAGAAGACATAAGTTTATGAAATGGCAGACTGTTTTGCTTTTGCTCGTACTGTCACAATAGCTTCATAAATTTAACATTTAGGGAGGAAGGAAATAAACAGAAGCCACAGGCTTCAACGCTAAAACAAGCTCCCCCAAAATGGAACATAAATCTAAACATTCAGAATGAAATCCTGCACTACAACAGGTCATGAATGCAGGGTCAATACACTAATCATTTTACATCTGTGACAGAATGTGAGGTAGGAAACAATCCTTATAAAATGTTTCTAGAATTACAAGGTCAAGAGGAGTCCATACCACAAGATGACAATTGTTGGCTCCTGTCAGGTGCAGGTTGCCCTGAATCTGATGCCAGTGGTTATGGGTTTGCTTGAGTTTCAGTAAGCCAGTGACTTCATCCAGTTCTAGAAAAAAATCCTTTCTCTCCGCCGCCTGCAGGTTGGTCTTGGTTCTGGCTGCATAGGGACATTTTACTTCAATGATGCAGTCATCGGACACCATCCCATCTGGAGAGCCACCGAGCAGGCCGCTGTCAGACAGGAACACTCCCCTCTCCTGGATGGTCACACCAGTGCGCTCTGTGTATTCCTGCTTTGCCTTTGGCTCATGGCAAGCCTGGGGCGGGGAAGGAAAAACCTTTTAATAGGTGTAATCTTGGAGACTATCCCTGCATTCCGAATCACATACGTCCATACTATATTTATTTAGTCTTTTTAAATATTATTTATTAAGTAAGAATTGGAACATACAATTATATGTATAGTATGGAAGTATGCTTCAATTAAAATCACTTAGTGCCCACCACTTACATGAGCTCCTTGTTTGAGGTTGTATTGGCCAAGCAGGGTTTTGAATAAGGAAGGAGGGTAAGAGTTCCGCTTCACTGCTTTCAACACCAAACCAAAGTTGCTGGCTGTGACTCTTTTCTTGCGATATTCCGTCCTGTTATAAAGAAACCCATAACAGTTAATCTCATGCCACTTGAAACACAGGTGCATTTTGTCCATGTAGCACACAGGGATGTTTCCAGGACTAATGGAGAGAAAGCTAGTCACTTAAAGTACACCTGAAATCAATAGAGACCATCTTTGTATGTATCATTACCATAAGGCGTTCTTAGTTTGCCCAACTGTGGCTCTCTCAATGGCTTCTTTCTGTTGTGGGCTGACAGCAAGCGATGAAAGCACATACAGAGCTTTGTCCTCTGCGTTGCCATAACCCGGGCTGGTCAGTACCCCATCAAACATCTTGATAGGGACAGTCTAAAATTGAAGTAAAACATTGACAAATATGAAATTAGACAAAAAATATTGATTTTCATGCAAGTCAATGATGTTCAGTGAGACATGGACCACATATTTTTGGCAACACAGTATATACAAAATACATTTAAATTAAAGTGTGAACAGTTTGATGTCTGATTTGCAATGGTTTATATCTGGATGCGTCAAACTGAATTTATCATCAGTGGAAAATGTGGTGGGATAACCTCAAACTTGGCTAATTTGTAAGTCAAAGTCAAAGTCAACTTTAATGTCAATCACAGTATATACATGACATACAGGGATCGAAATTGCGTTTCTCTCTCATCCACGGTGCAGTTGATATTTAACTGATTTAATGTAGTGTACTTGTTATGTTTCTGATAAAGCAGGACATGACACATCAAAATACAAAAGACAGAAGTCAAACCTGAGGTGTTTCTGGTGCCAAGATCCAACCCAGACCTGTAAAACGGTCAAGCTGTGCCAAGGATTTCAGTGCCCATTCTCTGTCCTCCTGGGTGACAGGTCGTTTAACTCCAGCTGAAATTATAGCATAAAATGGTTAATAAAATGGATGATAGTAACTGAGATGGTTTCAAGTGAGAATACCTTCTCACAACTGCTGTCAGTAGCAGCATTCATTTATAACACACCTCAAAGCCAGGCAGGGCTTAGATTTTAGTATGAAAAGAAAACTTAGGATCATGACTTTTCAGTAATGATAAAACAGCAAACATGATTGATAACTCCTACTGTATTTATGTACTGACCTTGTGATGTGGAAGGTGCAATCACAGACACCCTCTTCGCTGTGATGTCATCTGTTTTGGGTGTCGTGGCCCTCTTCCATACACACCCCACGTCCGTGCGGGTTAGATTCTTTTCAGCCCAAATGAGCAGGGCTGCAACGTGGTGGCACTTGGCCCTCCCGATAGCGCAAGAGCAGGTACTTGCCTTCACCTCCTGTCCCTCAACCTGTACCTGAATGAAAATAACTTGGCTAACCCTCACCCTAAACACTGCTAAGACAGCCAGCAACGTCCTGTGTTTACATTAGGCTACATAACTAGCTAGCGCTAGGCTACCAATTCTAACTTCACTAACCTGTCTGGTGCTTGTAAGACATTTCCAGTGTGTAGTATTTACATCAGAAAAACGTGTAAAATTGTCTGTTACGTTGTCAACTAACCACTTTTTCTAACATAGCTAATAAACACTAGCTAACGTTATCCGCACGCAGGCAGCTAACTAGCTAGCTTTATTGCTAACACCCTGTCTCACCTCAACCTCATAGCTCTTCTTTTCATTGAGGCCTGGACTTTCCCAGTTAAAGTTCCACCTGGCATTAAACTAACATTTATAACTCGGTTTGAGTTATACGAGTTGAGACCCTTTTTCACAGACTTTGAGAAGTCAGCGAAGTAGGATGTCACAGTAAAAAGGTGACCGGTTCCTGGGCTGTAGCCATTGCTGTTTACATTGGCCGCATTAGACTACAAAAATGCCGGACACGGAAGTGATTCGGAAGTAATTCGTGACGTCACACTAGCCATCCGCATAGATTCTGAAGGGAGCATGTATGGAGAAAAATAAAAATGAGTGAAACAAAGTGTTTCCACTGTATTTCGGCGTAAATAAAATGATGTTTTATGGATATTTTGTTTTCTGAACTTTTCAGTCTGTGTTGTGCAAGTCACCTGTACAAACCAAATCCTCTTCGAAGACAACAAAATGGTCTGTCTGCTCATATATTCGTCTTGATTTTGGCCATTTTTGTTCGAATGGAATACATTTTGGTTTTTATTTTGAAATGTTCTGCCCTAGTGGTCATCGGAAGTAGTTTTCTATAGGCCTTTTCTCCACAAAATCTATTTATTTGTGGCTCCCTCCACTCTTAGGAGGCCGACTGATTTTTTCTACATCATACATCATCAAAATACAGTTGGAGTAACACTGATTTGGAGTGCGAGTGAAAAGAGATACAGCCTCACAACTTGTTTATGGAAACATCTGTATTAAGAAATGCCCGCCCCTGCCATGGAAACTGCAGTTGTCATCGAAGCTATAACATTACTAATTTACAAATCCAGCTTTGCAGTATTTTGTTTGTATTTGCATAAACCGTCATTAGCACACTGAAAAAGAACAATGACAAATAATCACTATATTTTATATACACTGCCTGGCCAAAAAACAAGTCACCACCTGGATTGAACTAAGCAAATAGGTAAGAGCCTTCCATTGGATAATTACTGCAGTGATTGATATGTTTTAGCTGGCAACAAGTTATTTAACCCTAACTGATGCAGTGAGTAGCTTCTCATTTCTTAAACAACCATGTCAGAAGACATATCCTGTGGTTGTGGAAAATATGTTAATCTGTTTCAGAAGGGTCAAATTACTGGCCTGCATCAAGCAAAGAAAACAACTAAGGAGATTGCTGAAACTACTCAAATTGGGTTAAGAACTGTCCAACGCATTATTAAAACCTGAAAGGATAGTAGTGAACCATCATCTTCGAGGAAGAAATGTGGTCGGAAAAAATCTTTAATGATCGTGATCGGCGATCACTTAAACGTTTAGTGAAATCATATCGTAAAAAATCAACAGTAGAACTCACGGCTATGTTTAATAGTGAAAGTAAGAGCATTTCCACACGCACAATGCGAAGGGAACTCAAGGGATTGGGACTAAACAGCTGTGTAGCCTTAAGAAAACCACTCGTCGGTGAGGCTAATCGGAAAAAAAGGCTTCAATTTGCTAGGGAGCATAAAGATTGGACTCTGGAGCAATGGAAGAAGGTAATGTGGTCTGATGAGCCCAGATTTACCCTGTTCCAGAGTGATGGGCGCATCAGGGTAAGAAGAGAGGCGGATGAAGTGATGCACCCATCATGCCTAGTGCCTACCGTACAAGCCTGTGGGGGCAGTGTTATGATCTGGGGTTGCTGCAGTTGGTCAGGTCTAGGTTCAGCAACGTTGTGTGCCCAAAGAATGAGGTCAGCTGACTACCTGAATATACTGAATGACCAGGTTTTTCCATCAATGGATTTCTTCTTCCCTGATGGCACGGGCATATTCCAAGATGACAATGCCATGATTCATCGGGCTCAAATTGTGAAAGAGTGGTTCAGGGAGCATGAGACATCATTTTCACACATGGATTGGCCACCACAGAGTCCAGACCTTAACCCCATTGAGAATCTTTGGGATGTGCTGGAGAAGAAATTGCGCAGCGGTCCGACTCTCCCATCATCAATATCAGATCTTGGCGAAAAATTAATGCAACTCTGGACGGAAATAAATATTGTGACATTGCAGAAGCTTATCTAAACGATTCCACGGCGAATGCGTGCCATAATCAAAGCTAAAGGCGGTCCAACGAAATATTAGAGTGTGTCTTTTTTTTGGGACGGGCAGTGTATATTGTAGGTGGCTGACTGATCGCTTGCTGGAGCCATGCTGTGAACGTGTAATCACTTGTTGCAGCTGGAGTTGTTGACAAGTTGGCCTGTCTACGACCTCAACTGACCACACCCTTGAGCTGAGGGATTTTAAAAAGGCCTGCATCCCTGCACAGAGCAACGCACAGGATTGGAAGAAGCTATTTGGTGTCACACCATTTTTAGACTTTTTGTACAACAGCGTTTTTTTGTGTAGAGCTTCATTTGTATGCGCTTGTGTAGAGTTTTTCTTTTGTTTTGTTATTAAAGTACAGCACTCATCAGATTGTGAATATAATTTACCTTTTTTAAATATTAGCCTAATTTAAAAGTACATACACAGGCTTTGATAGGATTGCTACATAGGCGGCCCAGTTACGATGTCTCTATTTTATGTAATTCCTTCCCGTGCTTATAGTTTTTTTTATACTATTTGTTTTATTGTGTATTGTGTTTGTTTTTTAACCTTGCTGCAAACAAATTGCCCCTAAGGGACAATAAAGATTAATTGAATTTAAGGCTTGTAATTTATGATCAACTGGGATTAATCAATACAAGCGCAATAACATTTGAATAAATGTTATGTTTTCTGTTTGTTTATTTAAGTCATTGGTTTACTAAATGTTCTGTGTAAGTGTGTGTGATTTAAGATTAATAACTTGACTAGTAACTGCCAAAATAAAGGAAACACCAACATAAAGTGTTTTAATAGGGTGTAGGCATTGGGCCACCAGAACAGCTTCAATGCCCCTTGGCATAGATTCTACAAATGTCTGGAACTCTATTGGAGGGATGCAACACCATTCTTCCATGAGAAATTCCATCATTTGGTGTTTGAAAAAAGTGGTGGCGCTGCTCCAGAATCTCCTATAAGTGTTCCATTTGGTTGAAATTTGGTGATGGCCATGGCATATGCTTTACATTGTTTTCATGCTCATCAACCCATTCAGTGGCCACTCATGCTGTATGGATGGGGCATTGTCATCCTGGAAGTGACCACCTGTCCCATCAGTATAGGTTCACCATAGGATGAAGGTGATCACTCAGAATGGCTTTGTCTTTGTGTGCTAAAAACCTTGAAAAGCATGTGTGAAGGTTCAACAATTTATCTTAGTCGTATTGTAATAATACACTGCTAAGAACAAGTGGTAGCTATTTGCAAGCATCTGGTGTTAGGAGCCAATGAAATAGAAAACAATGTAGGGGTTTTAATAGGGCTTTTCACTTTTGATTCATACAACACCCATAGGCCTAGCCCCCTGATATTCTCTCATTTGCCCAGATGCTAGTCTCAGCTCCAGACGCTCAATCTCTCATAGAGCGTCTGGATAACTTTGTTAACTTTTCTGGCCTAGGGTTCCTGAAATCTGATTGGGGCCATCAGATTTCTGAGGGTGAATTCATTTGGCTGGACTGGTTTATCATTTCACTCACCAACCCCCAAGGACTGTGCCCACCTTTCCTTCTGACTTGTACTTCCTCCTCTCCTTCCATATTCATCTTCCTATTTGACTATTATCCTATTATGTATACTGGCTACCTGTTGAATTTCGGGTCAATTTCTAAATTCTTCTCCACACCTTCAAAACCACCACTGGAAACAGCCCCATCTACCTTCAAAATATTCTCACTACCCAGATAACTACCCAAGCCCTCAGATCCAGCTCTTTCACCAGGCGCCAAAGTCGATCACCTTCACACGTAAAGGCTGCCGCTGCTGGTTGACGACCATGATGTTTTTCCCCTTGAGATCAGTGTGAACTTTCCCCATGTCCTTCAGTTTTACTAGTGCAGCGAGGATCTGGAATGTAATAGTCCGAATATCTCGAATGGCCCGCTTCCCGAACTTGTGTTCCATCTGCAGCTGGTATAGAGTTTTCTCTAATTCCTCAAACACCAGGTAACAGTGCATTTGTTCTCTGAATGCTTCGTAGAAACGCATGATGTTGCAGTCCACATTCTTGCGTTTGAGGGCAGCTACACGTTTGATTTCTTGCTTCATCAATGCTCTTCCTCCACTGACAATTTTTTTGATAGCCACGGTTTTGGAATCGCTCCGCCGCCGATACTGTGCGACCAGTCCTAATTCTTCACTGCCTTTGAATTTTATGAAGTCATATTGTTCGGTTTCCCATGATAGAGTTGTCATTTTTAACATTTTGGTCCTATCACAGTCTTAACAGGGAAAACGTTTCAAACTATTTGCTTTCACAAAGTAGTAACTTTGTCTACTGTTTTATTGACAACATTTTGAAAAATGTAGTACCAGAAAAATATCAGCTTGCCAGGCGCACTTCCACTCAAAATGAAAATGCTAATAATTGCTTTTTGTTATCAGAACTGGCTGAACCTATATGAGCTGTTTATATGAACCTTTGTATACAAAATATTTCTGGCATCAGATTCTGAAATCATGTGTGTTTAAAAATGTGACCCTCCACAAAATGCAATATCCCACAGATCAGATGGTTTTTTTTTTTTTTAACGCTTCATATAACTAACAGTACAGTACTACATGTTTTTAAACGTCAATAAAATAACATGACTACACAGTACATGGTAACAGTTGTAATGGTAACAGGTACAACAACAACATGGTAACATGGCAATTTTTCATCAACAAAACAAACAAAAAAAGAAGAAATACAGTCAGCGATTTCAGTCAGGAATTGTGACAGCTTCCAAAGTCATTATTTTGAGATACTAACTCATTATTTTGAAATATTAAGTCATTATTTTGAGATACTAACTCATTATTTTGAGATACTAATCTCATTGTAATTACTTACAGGATCTTTTTTTTCAAACACATTGGCGGAAATGGGCTTCCATAGATACCTGATTGTAAGTTGTAAACAATTCATTCTCAATCGTGACAGGACATAAATTAAGCACTGCTCCGATCTAAAACCAATGTTGAATGATTGTACTGGAATGATTGTGTCAGGTTGAGAGTGTGTTTGAAATGTTTTAATATGACATTTTTGTGCTTTTGTTTTTTATACGTTGTGTACTTATTCTTGCTGTGCTGAATGTTTTATATAGGTGTTTAACTTTTAAATTAAAAAATATCCTTTGCTTGAATTTTTGTGAATATTTGTTATTTGTTATACAAAAACTGTATAACCCATCCACATGAAACTGATCAGTACTCAGATCAGTACTCAGATCAGAAGTTGAGTACTTGGTCACCCATTCGCACACTACATATGCGTTTGTTGAATTTTAGTGAATATTCCTTAATATATTGCAACGGTTTGACATACAGGTGATGTAGAGCACATAGTAACTTAGTTCTTGAACATTTGTGGTGGAAATTTCAGAAATGTTTATCAAGAATAACTTGCAACTTTGACATACAGTGCCCCTTTAAGGTCTACACCCAGTCTCAAAAATGTCACTTTTTGTTGCCTTAGCCTAAAATTAAAACAATAAATCAGACCTTTTTTCCACATGTTACCCTAATTTGTACCCTATTCACTTAAGATATTGAACCAGCAAGGCAGTCAACGATAAATGAGGACAACCACAAGAGCCACCTTGTTATGGATTTGTGCAATTTTAGTGAAGTGCAATAAGACCTTGTGCTGGGGCCTGTGCATACAGGTATATACTGTATGTATAGATGTGTTGTTATATGGATTGCTCTGTCTTTCGTCTTATACATTGTGGTGTATGGGAAGCATTGTGGTGTATAGATGCAAAACTATTTTCTGCACGAGCAGACAATAAAGTATTATCGAATCAACACAATTTCAAGTATTCCCGCGATTAGGGTTTTGGCTAACGTTATGCAAAACCTGTCACCAACGCACTTATAATTAATGGATGCAATTACACATTCTGCCAGTAGAGGCCAATGTTGACTTGCAGTGTTCCGAAACATTTAGAAACAATTGTTTTAAATGTCTCGAGTTGTCTCAAAGTTTCGAGCTTGCCATCCCTACTTTCTATACCAATTTTATGATATGTGCCTTTCCACAATTTATCCTGGACTTATCTTGAAAGCTCCTTGTTGGTAATGGTGGATTCTTTACTCTGACATTCACTACCCATAAGTGGAATCCTCTAAGAACAGCTGATTTTATTATGCAGTAATCATAATCACTACAATTGAACACAGGGGGCAATTAGCTTTGTGTGTGATCTGGAATGTGATTGGTTACCCCTAAATTAGTTTACCGTTGGCATGATAAGCAGGGTGTAGATTTATCAATCCTAATTTATTCTCGTTTTTTTAGTTTTGGGTGTAGACTTAAAGGGGCACTGTATACATTTTTTTCAATGTGATATTTTTTTATTATATATTATAGGATATATCAGTCGTTTATAATCTCTCTCCCATTTTCCCCATGATTTCTTAATCTTCTCATTATTGACGGGGAGACACGTATCCCCTTTTACTGACTTGCTACATTAGAACAGCCAGCACCACACATCTACAGTACATACCATTTGAATAGTATTTACCACAGCTCCTCTCTGTCTTGTATTGGCTACTGTTAGCTTAATCCTCAGTGAATGTCCGACTCTACGTCATGGAATTTTGGCAAAAGTAGAACGTAATTTTAAACATGATTTAAAAATAGTTTTAAAAGGTTTCTTTTGGCTCACATTTCACAAACGTTATTGCCACTTGTTTGTTTTATTTCTGCAAAGTTGGTACTAGCTTTACAGGTGCCCTTAAGCCAAGGCCGTAACCATGGAGTCAACATTGGGGGGGACATTTAAAAAAAAAAAAATCAGCTAGGCTATATATTAGGGGGGACATTTTGAGCATATCTGAATATTGGGGGGGATGTGTCCCCCAATATATATGGTAATTTAGGCCTTGACTTAAGCACTGAATATAGGCTAAAACAGCAACTGCAAACACAAAAGCTTAAATTGAGAGGTGGAACCTCTATAAATCAATACCTATAAAATGAATTTTAAATGACAAGTGGTATTCGTATGGTGAAGTAGCTACTTAGCTACTCTTGACCTCTAAATAATCCGTTTACCCTCTACTGTACCATTTATTCACATTTGGCCGCGCAGATTAATTGATCTTGATTATCTTGATAGCTTGCGCATTTATAATATAAAAAATGCTATTTTGATTTGATTAAGAAAACTTCACCGTAATGAATAACTATCCCATTCGTTTGACTGGATTTTTGAGCTGTCAGTCACGCTCAAACGCTGGGACATCCAGTGTTGAGTCAGTCGACTGGGATGTCTGGTTGCTTAGCAGCAGCAGCAGACCCAAACAAACAAACACGCTGTTTTGTAACCGATTTCTCTTTGTTCAATGGCAAACTTTCACGTGGTCTTTTCGGCATTTTGTAGTTTTTCTGATATTGTACTAAGCGAGCAAATATGAGATGTTAAATCAAAGTTTCAACCCGAGTCTTCGACCAAGCAACGAATATGACATTATATTATAACTTGACTACTAAATTTACGCTTGGCGTTGCATTAATTGCTAACAGACGGGGCTAGCACACAGAAAACGCAGATATATTGTGGAAATATGTTTATTGTGCATTAATCTATTTACTTTAATAAATCCCTTAATTTAAAGATGAATGATAACGTTGTTGTATAAACACAACAGTACTGCGATTTCCAGAGGTTCTGGTCCGCAGTTGCTGTGACGCCATGGGTCTGAATGTAATCTGATTCCCCAACAAATGAGATTCTGTGATTTTGGGGGACAACTGGGAACAAGATGGCTGATCTCGGAGAAGAAACTTTCTTCAACGTTAGCAACATTTTAATCCGCTTTTAGTTTCGGTGGAAAGTATCTAGCAAATCGAAACGGACATAAACCATGTTTAAACCAAGCTGTCTAGCTAAGTAACGTTAGGCTAGCGAAAGATAAACGAGCTTCGTGAAAATTCAACCTGGATTGTTTTTCTTCACTTTTCCGTTGCTGTCGAAAGTCAAATATTTAACTGTAACTTTAGATTAAATCGCTGGCTCGGCTAACTGTTGGGATACAATCTAATAACACACACGGTTCTGCACATTGTAATTGATTGCTCTACAGCTTGCCAGATATGAAAATATTTAAGCATTACATAGCTCTACAAAATACTTCCTGTTTGAAATGTCCGAAACCAGTGTCCAGCGTATGTTGTATTGTGTAAAACATGTCCGTGGTTTGAGAGACTGAATACTTATATAACGTCGGGTAACGCTTTATTCAGTGCACTGAAATAAAATAAAATAATGAGCTCGAGTCGGGTTAGGTCACCACAGCTGCCCCAGGCGAGCAGGTTAGCTACAAGCGCTGGGGGCTCTTCTCTGGCCCACAAGTTGGATCCGAACGAAGGGATTGAGATGGAGAGAATTCAGCATCAGGATTTGGGACTGGGGGCCTCGATGATCACACCCTCGCCGCCCTCATCCAGCTCAAGGCAGGCATGGAGTCGCGACAACCCCGGGTTCGAGCCCGAGGAGGAGATGTTAGAGGCGGACTGGCCTCCGGCGAGTCCGGGAAGAAGGTCGGTGTCCACAGCTTCCAGCAGCAGCGGCAGCAGCGGTCTGGGTAGCTACGGCGGAGGCAGCAGCAGCAGCGCACGTATTCACAGGGGACTCTATCCAAATCCAATTGTGGATGCACTCCCGCATCAGGACAGTCACGATCACCGCGGATGCGGGAAAAGAATACTTCAGAAAATAAGAAGTAGGTATTTTGACTGATACATATTTTATCAACACAGTGAGACTTTAAAGGTAGATGCGCAGCTGTTTCCCAATCAGGGACACTGGGATAACGTCACGTCCATTTTTATCCAACTTTATTAAGATATTAGAGTGAGATATTATAGTGATCATATGACAAATCTAACAGCCTGTTGTTTTCAGTTCTGTGGGGAACCCGCTTGATGGACGAGAGCCCCAACAGCAGAGAGAGATACCTGAAGAACGTTCTTCGCGAGATGATAACCTACGTCGTTTTCCTCATCACACTGTGCATTTGTAAGTAATACATTTGACAGCCTTCGAGAGAAAGGATAAAGTTATTGAGTCGAAAATATGTATGACATTGAATGGTACAGGTAACTGTCAAAATATAGGAAATGTAGGGTTCTGGTGGCTCTGTTATTGTGTGGGATGCATTTTCCTTACATGGTTTAGGTCCACTCAACCCCAAGCTAAATGACAATAAATACAAAGCCATTCTGACTGGCCACCATCATCCTGTGGTGAAGCATTTCTATCCAGTTGGGATTGCTCTCTTCCAGGATGATAATGCCCATCCACAGGGCACAGGTGTTCACTGAATGGTTTGATGAGTATGAAAACGATCTAAACCATATGCTATGGCTGTCTCAGTCACCAGATCTCAACCCAATTGAATACTTATGAGAGATTCTGGAGCGGTGCCTGATACATTGCTTTCCACCACCATCAACAATTCACTGAATGATGGAATTTGTTGTGGAAGAATTGTGTTGCATCTCTTCAATAGAGTTCCAGACAGTTGTAGAAGGCACATTAAAGCTGTTCTGGCTGTTCGTGGTGGCCCAACACCCTATTGAGACACTTTATGTTGGTGTTTCCTTTATTTTGGCAGTTACTTGTACTTGCCTTCTCAGAATTTCTTTATTATATATTTATGGCAGCATTGCACTCGGTTACTTGTGCTCCACCTTTTAATGCAAGAAAGTTAACTATGTTTAATTTATCAAAGCAGGGTTTGACTGCCTCATGACATGGCATAGACATATGATCTATTTCTACTCTAAAAGAAAGCACACACTTTTGGTAGACTGGTATTGCATTGCACAACAGAATTTCTTGCAGTTTTTGGAAATTCTATCATACACTTTTTGAAGGTTGCAAAACAAAAAACAATTGATAGAAATGCACCACACACAAAAGAGATCTTGTTGAAGTATTGTTACCTGAGGAATTTGGCAAAGTGTAATGTTCTTCCAGGGCCGTAACCAGAGTAAAAGATTTACTGAGATCATTAGAGGCGTAGGTCACTAACATGATTACTGTGAAAACTAAACAATGAATATCCAACATTTTATGTTCAGTCTATATGATGTCACGAGTCAAGGGAATCCAACTTCCACCTGGATGCATGTTAAAGGGCATGATAATTAAATAATATGCCTATATATATTTCCTTACTTTCATAGAAAGTTCACAATGTAACGTAGAGTCTTGTGTTTGTGAACATTCTATCAATATGAGGAAAATGATTGCAAGTGGGAAAATGACTCGGATATTGGATAGTGAGTATGAGATTTCCCAGTTTGGGCAATGTGCGCCTTATAGGTTTACACCATATCTCTCATCATGAGAGTGTGATACACACTCAGATTTAGGGTCAGATATTTATGCTGTTGCTGCTTCTTCTCTGTCAGATGTTGAGAAAAATAGAACACAATTTTAAAAATGTTTTTTAATTATTTTGGTGGATTTGTCATATTTCGCAAACATCATGGGCACTTGTTTTCTTTAAGTTGTTACTAGCATTAGCAAGTTCATATGAATGTTTTATACATTCATAGGAAAGATTTAATGGAGGACTTTAATGCTGCTGTCAAGGATGCTAGAGCAAATAATTTATCAAATTTGATCTCTGAGAACCATTAATAATCCAAGAATACTGTTTGACCATTGATAGAGTTGTAAATGCTCCATCGAGCAGATGTACCAACCATTCCCCCGAAGAATGTGAAAACCTTTGACTATTTTTCATAAAGAAAATTGAAAGTATCCATGATCAGATAATTCTTCCTGTACGTGACCTGTCTGCTACCTACCAGTTGGATGTTAATCTGGGTTCATTTGTTCCTATATCTGCTGAAACCCTTATGGATACTGTATCACACATGAAATACCCTTCTTGTCCCCTAGATATTGTTCCTACAAGACTGCTTAAGGAGGTTATAGCCCTTGCTACTGGCTCAGTACCATCCTAATTTAAGCATGCTCTTGTCCAGCCTCTCCTTAAAAAGCCTAGTCTGGACCCATCAATGCTCAATAATTATAGACCAATTTCCAAACTCACTTTCTTATCTAGAGTACTGGAGAAAATTGTCTATATTCAATTAACTGTCTATTTGAGCAAAAATGATCTATTCTAAAAGTTCCAGTCTGGTTTCCACCCATGTCACAGCACAGAAACTGCTCTACTGACAGTTACTAATGCCCTTCTCCTAGTGGCGGACACTAGTCAATGCTCCATTTTAATTCTCCTTGATCTAAGCACAGCCTTCGATACAATTGACCATACCATTTTAATTAACCACCTTAAAAGTTCTGTGGGTATTACAGACATTGTTTTAGATTGGTTCTCGTCTTATTTCTCAGACAGACATTTCTCTGTCAGTTTAGGTAACTCTGTATCCTCCCCAGCAAAAGTGAGGTTTGGTGTGCCCCAAGGCTCGATTTCACCCCCCATCTTATTTTCATTATACATGCTTCCACTAGATCACATCATTTGCAATCATAAGATTACATTTCATTGCTATGCAGATAACACGCACCTGTACTTGCCTGTAAAATCAAATTATTCCTCCAGCTTAGCCACTCTCATTGAATGTCTAGACAACATTAAATGTTGGATGTCCCAAAATTGTCTCCAGCTGAATGACAACAAATCTTATTTGGTCTTCCCAGCTCCCCGAAAGTCACTTGGTTGTCTATCTGCAAATGTCAAACCTACTGCCAGAAACCTTGGGTGGTATTTGACTCTGGCCTAAACTTTGAAAAACAAACCAAAACAGTAGTTCAATCCTCCTTTTATCAGTTGAGAAATATATCAAAAATATGGTCATTCTTGTCATTTACTGATCTAGAAAAAGTCATCCATGCTTTTATTTCCTCTTGCTTAGACTACTGTAACTCCCTCTATTCTTTTGCAGATAGTCCAAAATGCAGCAGCGAGGCTTTTAACCAGAACTAGGAGAAGTGATCACATCACCCCAAACTTAGCCTCCTTACACTGTAACCTGTTAGTTTTAGAATTGATTTAAAGATTTTACTAATCACTTTTAAGGCACGGCTGGGCCTAGTCCCCCACTATATCATCGACCCTTTAACCCCTACAAGCAAGAGCGCAGCCTAAGATCCACAGGCCCATTTTTGGCCGTTCCAAGGTCTAGACTAAAGACTAAAAGTGATCGAGCCTTTGCAGTAGGGCCCCTAGGCTTTGGAATTACCTGCCTGAGGATATTAGGCTAGCAAGATCAATGTCTTCTTTTAAATCTCTTCTTAAAACACTTCTATAAACGTGCTTTTTCCCAATCTCGCCTTTGATATTATTGTTTTTCATGTTTGGTGTTTTATGATGTTCTTAGTTTTCCCATGTTTTGTTATGTTCTCTGCTATGTTGTATCTTTGCCTTATACTGCTCATTCTATTTTGTTTAAATAGCACTTTGTAGCATTGTTTTGAAAGGTGCTATACAAATAAAGTTTGATTATTAGTAGTAGTAAGGCTTTAATGATATCATCAGCTGGATGAAGGTATGGATAGGTGGATGGACAGAGAGAGATGGGAAGGACCGAGGTAGCTTTTTACATGTGTTTTACACAGATTTACTGTATTTGTTTTGGTAAAAGTACTCTATTTTGGAGTATTATAATAGTCATGTAGTATTAAGGCTTTAATGACATCATCAGCTTGGATGGAGGGATGAAGGGAGGAATGGATGGATAGATGGGGAGAAGAAGGACTGCAGTATTTTTTGGTTATACATGTGCATAGAGATTTACAGTCTATGGCTTGGTGTCATATTGTAAGCCATTATAATAAAGTTTAGCTTTATTGGCATTACATATTTTACAATACATATTACCAAAGCTTGTATAGTAGTCATAACAATTATATTGTGACAGTTAAAAGGAAATAACAACATTAATGTACATATCAGATTGTGTGCTGTCACTAGGCCGAATAGATTGTCCAACTTGGAAATACTGTCATCATGTGGCAAAACAAAAATCAGCCAGCAAAGATTGGTACTTTGCAATGACAATTATGCAAGTATGATAATGTATCATATTCTTTTGTAATGTTTGTGTCTAACTCATCTAGCTGGTGAATCCAACTAGATGCAGTATTATGATGGGTACACTTACATTACATTACATTTTATATTTTTGCCATTTAGTAGACACTCTTAATCAGAGCGACTTACAAAAAGTCAATTTATACCACTAACCAAGATGAATCATGGTTAGTGCAAGAGATCAGTGAAGTAACACTGCAATAGACATCGTTGGCTGCTGCACACCATACCTGTAACACAGGGAAAGAAAGTTAGTATTATATTATTACATTTTTAAACAAGTAAATAGTAGTGATGGCAGTTAATTAATGTACAGAATCAGTGGTAGTGGAGTCTGAAGAGGTGGGTTTTTAGTCTTTTGCGGAAGATGAGAAACAACAAGTTTGCTTATTACTCATTTCACGATCTCTACAAAATATAAAGAGGGAGAAAAAATATAACATTGGAGTTTGTGGTTATTTACATTTTGTTCAAGAGAATAAAGCATAACAATTATACTGAAAACTACCATTTTATTTACCAAAAGTTGGGAACTCAGTTTATTGTGAGCTTACTATGAGTGCAGTTAGCTAGTAACATAGTCCGGGAGCTAACTAGCCAGTACTGTAGATATTTACACGGCAGGTAAGGTTTTCAGCTAGCTTGGGGTGAGAGAAGTCTGCCCATCATGAATCTTTATAAGGTAATGTTAAGGTATTTTGGTGAACTAACAATCTTTTTGCAGCTTAATAACTAGCTAACGAATATATCCATATAGCTATATAACCAGTATTTAAGACTTTAAATGCTGAAAGTCTTTCCTGAATCTGGGAACCAGAGCCAATAAGGAAGGGGTTAGCTAACTAGTAAGTTAAGCAGGACGTAAGAAGTAATTTTTTGGAAATTGCTGTTTTAAAAGGACAACTATTGTGAGCTTACTATGATTGCAATTAGCTAATGTAGTTAGGGAGCTAGTTAGCCAATACTGGAGATATTTACACAACTGTTAGGTTTGCTAGCTGGCTTGGATGAGTGAAGTGTGGTTATGAATCTGTAGCTATATAAGATAAGATATGTTGGTGAGCTAACAATATATTGGTTAAAGTTGTCTTTTATGTAAGCTAACTAGCTAACCTTAGCTGGTTTGTTAGTACTGGAAGTTGTTAGGGGTGGATTTTGCATATGGTGACATCAACCAACAGTACCTTGGTCATTGTTGTTATGCTATGCTAACTGTTGAATATTTCTGAAAATATTTATCACAAATGTATAAAAAGCATGAGCTGGAAACACAAGCATGAACCGAAGGAATGTGTCAAGTCTGGTGGCTATACATTAAATATTTGATTGATTAAATACATTGATTTCCAACGTAATAGTAATGTGGCGTTGCAGTGCGGTGATGACAGGGAACTGCAGGCCAAGGCAGCAGATTTATTTCCTAAAAGGAAAACTACCCCACGGGATTGAGAGATGCTCTTAAAAAAGATATAGCAAAGGCAGCCATCCTCAAGGTACAGGTAATTGCCAAAATAAGGGAAACACCAACATAACGTATCTTAGGATGTTGGGCCACCACGAGCCACCAGAACAGCTTCAATGCACCTTGGCATAGATTCTACAAGTGTCTCAGGAACTCTATTGGAGGGATGTAGCACCATTCTTCTAAGAGGAATTACATCATTTGGTGTTTTGTTGATTTGGTAGAAAACTGTTCCAGAATCTCCCATATGTGTTCAATTGGGTTGAGATCTGGTGACTGAGATGGCCATGGCATATGGTTTACATTGTTTTCATGCTCATCAAGCTATTGAGTGGCCACTCGTGCCTGGTTGGTGGGGCATTTCATGGGACATTTTCATCCTGGAAGAGGCAACTCCCATCAGGATAGAAATACTTCAACATAGGATGAAGGTAACCACTCAGAATGGCTTTGTATTTATTGATGTTTACCTGCCTTGCCCTTCATGGGGTTGAGCAGACCTAAACCATGCTGGGAAAATGAACCCCACACCAAAACAGAGCTGTCATAACCCTTAATTTACTCAAATATTTAGTAAATAAATTAGGGCAGTTACCTGTATGTACACTACCCATTGTTTTAGTTATCTGTACCCATTGACCTGTCCTGGTTACACCCTCTCAGATGCTCAAAATGGAAGGACATGTACCTGAAGCCTTATGAAATCAAACACTGCCAAAATCAACCTCTCATTGTTTATGAATCCCTGTGTTAGGCTCATATTGTATGTAAGATCTAAACCATGACATTCCGTATATGTACAAGAATATATTGCATGCAAGAGGTGGTGATCTGCCCGAGGATTAAACAGCTTCAGCAGTTGGCGGTAGCAGGCTGCAGAGTGGAAAATAAGCGGTTGGCTGGCTGCACATGGTTTGGAGGATGCGCTCACATTCCAGCAGTAATGGGATGGGCTCTTTGCTGAGATGGGATGATCCTACACTTGAAATTTGGGTATCCCAATTGGGGTGAAACATGGGCGAGGGGGGGTGTTGGACATTGATTCCACAATATTGAACGAGTCTACAGTTTGCTACATTTAACATTGGCTATGTGAGGCTGTAATGTGACCAATACCTGACTTGGCTGGGTCCAGTGGTGGTCTCTGAAGTGGTGGTCTCTGAATTGAGATTCCCTCAGTCCCCCCTGATTAGCTGGAACTGGTTTGGGGGCAGGAGCAGAAAGGAGTGACACTGTGGGGGTGAATGCAATTAATGAAAACATTGATGGGGACCCAGCTAACCTCTCTTCTCCTTGTCCCTGGTTTATGGTTCCAGACCCCCCCCCACCCCCACCACCAAAGGAATTTGCAACTGATGTGAACTGTATAATCCAGAAAACAGAACGTTTTCCACTGGTTGTATCACATTTCAGTGGGTATGTTGACCTGTATTGGAAGTAAAGGAACATTGCAGAATCTGGTTTTGGGTGGAAAAAGAGTCAGGAAATGAGTGGTTAACAGACAGGATGGGACAATGTTTGGGCCAGTTCTGCATGGCAGAGGAACAGAACTGCTTGCTTTTAGTTTATACCTTATTATCCCCTTAGGGGAATTGTTTTTGCAGCATCATGCACATAATACACACCACGCAACACCAAACACAATACACAAACTACACACAGCACATAATATACAAAGAAACAGTGGTGTGGACCAGCCCTCTGGTTCTAAAATCTAGGAAAACTGTTTTCTGAAGTTGATACTGGAATGATGTAATGTAGGGAATGATGTCAATGGAATTACTTCCCATAAAACCATACTTTTATGATTTTGGAAATATAAATCTTGAAGCATTCTTGTTTTCTTCACGATTTTCCTACACCATCATACTGTTCTTACATCTTACACTTGTAGGGTTTAGGATTATTTTATGATGATGTAAGAAAAGAAAAAGCACATTACATTTGCTTAAAGGGGGTGATTCATTACTTGTTTCACACATAAAATCACATAAAATCTACAAGAAGTCTACAGAAATACAATATAGCCTATGTTCACACTGCAGCTAAAAGTGACCCAATTCAGATTTTTTCTTCCTCATATGTAAGACAGTTTGGATGTTTTTAGAACAGTGTGAACAGCAAAAAACAAATGGAGTGGCATTGTTTCAGTTCTGATTTGGGCCACATACAGTGGGTATAAAATGTATTCACCCCTTTGGTCTTTTTCACATTTTATTTTCTTACTTAATGGAATCAAAATGGATGTAATTGGGACTTTGTGCCATTGATCAACACAAAACACTGTATAATGTCAAATAAAAAACTACAACTCTAAAGCTTTTCTTAATGAATTACAAATAATTGATTCCATAAGTATTCATCCCCCTTGACTTAATACTTGGTAGAAGCACCTTTAGCTGCAGTTACAGCTGTGAGTCTATTTGGGTAAGTCTCTACCAGCTTTGCACATCTGGACACTGCAATTTTCGCCCATTCTTCTTTACAAAATTGCTTGAGCTCCATCAGATTTGATGGGGACCATTGCTGAACAGCAATTTTCAAATCGTTCCACAGGTTCTCAATTTTTTATTTGACATTATAGAGTGTTTTCTGTTGATCGTTGGCAAGAAATCCCACTTAAATCCATTTTGAAATCCATTTTGAAATCCATTAAGAAAATAAAATGTGAAAAAAAACAAAGGGGTGAATACTTTTTATACCCACTGTATGTATTGTAGCAAAACCAAGGGTGTGGGGTTTCCACTCCGCTAATAAACGATAATTTATTCAATGTACAACGCAGATAATGGAGACAATGGAGACAGTTCCAAGTAAACACGTTTATTTTTAGTCAAAGGCGGAAGTATTCCGCATACGGAAATGCCGTTCCCGTGGCAGGGAAAACACGGCTGGCACAGAATGTCCCGGTTAATGAACACCAAACAAAAGTCCACAAACTTCCCTTTATCAGGATTGTCCGTGATCCACTTTCGTAGTCGTTGTCCTTTCCGGGGTAATCCGTTGCCGTCGTTGTCGTCCAATTCCGTAGTTCAGTAACCAAAAATAATCCGTCCAAAAAAAGTATTTCAAAAAACAAAAACCTAGCTATCTCTTTCCTTCTTTCCTTCCTTCTCTCTCTCTCTCTTACTCTCTCTCTTACTCTCTCTCTCTCTCTCTCTCTTACTCTCTCTCTCTCTCTCCTACTTCGTTCCTACTCCCAACAGCGCCCTGTGTGAGAGCGCTCTTTTTAAAGTCTGGTAATTTCATTTACGCCCGTCAGCTGTTGAATCCGTCCCGGGGTTCCCCTCAGTGCGCGGGGGTGGAGCCAGCGTGCCGAAAGGTATCTCCCCTCTATGACGACGCCATAGCACGCGCCTACTCGGGCGCTACACACCCTCCCCCTCAGCTCCAACCCGGGCGGGGGAGCGGCCTGGCACCACAGGGCTTCTCTCCGCGAGAGGGCGTCCGCATTGCCATGGTTGACGCCGGACCTGTGGAGCACATCAAAATTAAAAGGTTACAATGATAGAAACCAACGGGTCACTCTCGGGTTAGTCTCGCGATTTCTGGACATCCAGACCAGCGGGGCATGATCCGTGACTAAGGTGAATGTCCTCCCTAATAAATAATATCGGAGTGTCTCTAGTGCCCATTTGATCGCCAGGCACTCTTTTTCCACGGTCGAGTATCTTGTTTCCCTCGGTATCAGCTTCCGGCTGATGTACATCACGGGGTGTTCCTCACCCCCCTGTACCTGAGACAGGACCGCCCCGATTCCCGTCTCCGATGCATCCGTCTGGACCAGCAGGGGTTTTTGGAAGTCCGGAGTGACTAGCACTGGTCCGGAACAGAGCGCGGCCTTGAGGTGTTGGAAGGCGGTTTCCTCTGCCTCGGTCCACGCCACTTGTCGCGACAACTTTTTCCTGGTCAGGTCTGTCAACGGGCTAGCCAGGGATGCAAAATTGGGAATAAATCGCCTGTAATAACTGGCCAGCCCGATGAACGTATGCACCTGTTTCTGTGTTGTGGGGCGGGGCCAAGTCCGGATAGATTCGATCTTAGCCGCTTGGGGCTTGACCAGCCCTCGGCCGATGGTGTAGCCCAGGTACTCGGCCTCCTGTAGCCCCAGGTGGCACTTCCGGGGGTTGGCTGTCAGCCCCGCCCCTCTTAGCGCGTGCAGTACCTCTTGTATCTGTTGGAGATGGGTCCCCCAGTCCTCTCCATGGATGACAATGTCGTCCAGGTACGCAGCAGCATACTTTTGATGGGGACGCAGTACTTGATCCATCATCCGCTGGAAGGTGGGAGGCACCCCGTGCAACCCGAATGGCAGTTTCCGGTATTGGTACAGGCCATCCGAGGTAGCGAACGCCGTCTTCTCCCTAGACTCCCGGGTCAGGGGCACCTGCCAGTACCCCTTCGTTAGGTCCAGTGTGCTGATGTACCTGGCGGTCCCGAGCCGGTCGATCAGCTCATCGATCCTAGGCATGGGGTAAGCATCAAACTTGGAGACCTCGTTTAATTTTCTAAAATCATTACAGAACCTGATGGTTCCATCAGGCTTGGGGACCAGGACTATGGGGCTGCACCACTCACTACGGGACTCTTCTATGACCCCGGTCTCCTGTACTTCCCGCCGCACCGCTTCCCGCCGTGCCTCTGGGATGCGGTACGGCCGCTGGGTTACCTTGACTCCCGGGGGAGTGACAATGTGTTGTTTAATGACATCGGTCTCCCCCGGGTCTACTGAGAAGACATCCCGATGGCGGCCCACGAGTTCCTGTAGTTCCTGTCGTTGGGTTACGCTTAGTTGCTCCCCTAGCGGCACCTCGTCGGTCTGGCTGGCTGAAAAACACGGCTGTGGTCCACCCTCTGGGACCGGGTCACTGGCATGCCACCTTTTTAAAAGATTAATGTGGTACAGCTGTGTTTTCTTGCGCCGGTCGGGTTGGCTTACCTTGTAATTCACCTCACCCACTTTCTCTAGGACCTCGTACGGACCTTTCCAGCGGGCGAGGAACTTGCATTCGGATGTGGGGACCAGCACGTGTACCTGATCCCCGGGCTGGAACTCCCGGAGCTGCGCCCCGCGATTGTAGACGCGCTGTTGCGCTTCTTGGGCCTCCAGCATGTGTTCCCGAACTATGGGCCACAGGGTGGCCATCCGCTCTCTCATTTCTGTCACGTGCTCCACTATAGTTCGGTGGGGGGACGGCTGGGCCTCCCAAGTCTCTTTGGCCAGGTCCAGCATGCCTCGTGGCCGTCGGCCATACAGCAGCTCGAAGGGGGAGAAGCCGGTCGAAGCCTGCGGTACCTCTCGGACCGAAAACATCAGAAAAGGGAGGAGCTGGTCCCAATTCCGTCCATCCGCCTCCATCACCTTTCTCAACATACTTTTCAGGGTGCGGTTAAACCTTTCAACCAGTCTGTCAGTCTGGGGGTGGTACACCGACGTACGTATCTGCCTGATGGTAAGGAACTGGCATAAGTCACGCATTACCTTACTCATAAAGGGCGTTCCCTGGTCCGTCAGGATCTCATCTGGGAAGCCGACCCGGGAGAACAGCAGCATTAGTTCTCGTGCGATGCCCTTGGTGGCCATGGTGCGCAGAGGAATGGCTTCGGGGTACCGGGTGGCATAGTCCAATATGACCAGGATATATTGGAACCCCCTGCTGCTTTTTGGGAGGGGCCCGACGAGATCCAGCGCGACCCTACTGAAAGGAACGGAGATTATCGGCAAAGGGATTAAAGGGCTCTTGTACTTGGGTTTAGGCGCCACCCTCTGGCACTCCCGGCACTCTCGGCAGAATTTCTCCACTGCACGTTTTATCCCTGGCCAATAAAAGCGTGCCTTGATCCGTTCGGAGGTCTTCTCAACCCCCAAGTGCGCCCCCAGCACGTGTGCATGCGCCAACTGCAAAACAGTGTTCACCATGGAGTGGGGCACTAACAGTTGCTCTATCTCACTCCTAACTACCCAGTATAGGAGTTGGTTTTTTATGGCAAAATGAGGGAAATAAATTTCGCTTACCCTCCATGAGAGTCCCATCGACCACGGTGACGTGTTGGAAGGCGTGCCTTAGATTCTGGTCCTCCAGTTGGGCAGTCCCGAACCGACCAGTCAGGGGCGGGATGCTGGCGCTCCTCATGTCCCATCGGGAACATCTCCTCCCATGTCGGTTCTTCCTCCCGGGGTTTGCTCGGCAGCGCCTGGGTCCTCTGACGGCCCTTCTGTTGATGGTTGTGGGTCAGCTCCTGAAAACCGCACAATCTGGCGGCCTCGACCACCTCAGAATCGGACCCCACCTCCGATGAGAGCGGCAACTCCACCTCTTGACCTTCTCCACGGGAGGGAACTTGGGTTGCCCTTGCTGCCTCCCCTTTTGGCCACCCTCCTTTTCTTTCTCCTTCCTTCTTTCCCCGCATGCCTGTCCAGAGCTGCGGAAATATCGGGCAATCCCGACCCAGGAGCACCGGAACCGGCAGGTTCTCAACGACCCGGCTTTCCCCACGTACTGCCCTTGGTCGCCTGTAGCTTTAAGAGGGTTACGGGGTAATCCTTGCTCTCCCCATGAATACAGGAAATGGCCATTTTCTCTGGTTGCAGTTCCGTCCGGGCGTATTCGGGGCGGACCAGAGTCACCATGCTTCCGGAATCGAGCAGGGCGGTGGTGTCCTTGCCGTTGGCCCTCACCGGCGTCAGGGCGACGGGCACCCCTTGGTGGCCCAGCACGACAGCAGCAGCCCGCAGGGTTTTGCGTGCGGAGTGTCTGTGGTGGATGCGGTCCGCATCACCACGTCCCGTCTGGGACAATTCCAGGAGAGGTGTCCCACCTCTCCACAGTCATAACACCCACGGCGGTCTTCTGTCATGAAGGGGCGTCTCCTTGGAGGGCTGGGCGGTGCCCGGGTTCCTTCTCTGAACCTTGCCCCGGTCATCCCATCCAGTTTCGGCCTGTCCCGTGTTCTGACAGAGGCTTCGGGTTTCTCCTGTTCGGATCGGGTGGGTCGGCTGCTACGCAGGACCTCCACAGCGGCTTGGTACCCCTCCACCAGCGCCACTAGTTCATCGGCGCTCCGGGGGTTCGCCTGGCTTGCCAGTTTCTTGGCTTCGAAAGGTAAGGAGCGCAAAAATGTGTCAATGACAAACCTTTCCATGGGCGTCAGGGCCGTGGGTTCCGTGGTCATCCAGTTCTTAGCTAGGCGTATCAGGTCGTGCATCTGGGCTCGGGGTGGTAAGGCAGCGTCGAAGGTCCAATTATGAAATGTTTGTGCCTGGCCGATGAGGCTGTGTCCGGCGCGACGCAGAATTTCCCTTTTCAGGGTGGTGTAGTCCGCAGCCTGGACCTCATCTAAGTCCTGGCACGTGTGCTGGGCCACTCCGGACAGGAATGGAGCGAGCAGTCCGGCCCATTGCTCTGGAGCCCACCCCTCTCGGGTCGCTGTACGCTCAAATGTCTGGAGGTATGCCTCGATGTCATCCTCTGCGGTCATTTTTACCAGGAATGCACTGGGGTTTGGTCGGCGTGGGGTTGCGGTAGCTGACAGCCGTGCTACCTTCAGTCTTAGTAGCGTTGTCTGCTGTCGCTGCTCATCTATCAGCGCTGCGTTGTGCGCCAGCTGCGCAGCATGAGTTTTCTCCAGCTGTTTTATCAGTAGTGACTCCATTTCTACTTTGTACAGAATAAATTATTTTTTATTTAGCGTTATAGTTGCCCGCATTCTCCACCATATGTAGCAAAACCAAGGGTGTGGGGTTTCCACTCCGCTAATAAACGATAATTTATTCAATGTACAACGCAGATAATGGAGACAATGGAGACAGTTCCAAGTAAACACACGTTTATTTTTAGTCAAAGGCGGAAGTATTCCGCATACGGAAATGCCGTTCCCGTGGCAGGGAAAACACGACTGGCACAGAATGTCCCGGTTAATGAACACCAAACAAAAGTCCACAAACTTCCCTTTATCAGGATTGTCCGTGATCCGCTTTCGTAGTCGTTGTCCTTTCCGGGGTAATCCGTTGCCGTCGTTGTCGTCCAATTCCGTAGTTCAGTAACCAAAAATAATCCGTCCAAAAAAAGTATTTCAAAAACAAAAACCTAGCTATCTCTTTCCTTCTTCCTTCTTCCTCTCTCTCTCTCTCTCTCTCTCTCTTACTCTCTCTCTTTACTCTCTCTCTCTCTCTTACTCTCTCTCTCTCTCTCTCTCTCCTACTTCGTTCCTACTCCCAACAGCGCCCTGTGTGAGAGCGCTCTTTTTAAAGTCTGGTAATCCGTCCCGGGGTTCCCCTCAGTGCGCGGGGGTGGAGCCAGCGTGCCGAAAGGTATCTCCCCTCTATGACGACGCCATAGCACGCGCCTACTCGGGCGCTACAGTATGTAGTACTAAATCCGATACCTAGCCATCCGAACTGCATGCGACTTGTGTGTTTTACATAACTCCATGCGACAAGTTATTCTCGTCATAAGCGTTTGCTGTACTGTGTAAACATGGACAGCAATGACAGTACGTCCCAATGGAGTTACAGTGAGGTGGCCAATTTAATTAGTATTTGGGGGGAATATTATATCCAAGCAAAACTTGAGGGCTCCTATCGCAATCAATCCCTGGTTGAAGGCATATGAAGAGAAATGGCCGAGCTGTGGCATGATGGGCTGGTAGACCTGGCGCGACTGTCTAGACAGACATGATGTCTTTTTGTGGTTGTTTATTTGCTCATATGGGTAATTTCAGGGCAGAGATCAGTTTACAATGATATCGGATATGGGTCACTTTAAAAAATGAATACGAACACTCAGACCAAAAAAATTGGATCTGAGCAACATTTTGTTCTTTGTCAAGATGTAAGATTTCACTAATGTGAAATGACCGTTTTACTTGATTCTTTTTAAAATCACATGCAGCCATACGCAACTCATGCCATACGCAACTCATTAGGGACATATTTACAAAGTGTAGTTTTTGTTTTCTCAAAGAAAACCCATTTGCAGTACAACCAAAATATTATATATAATTAACATGCAACTATACATTGTAAGCAGTGCAAAGACTTGGTGCTATTGCAACCATTAATAGCACATTTCCCTGGCATCTCAAGATCTGGTAATGAGTTTGTAGCATAGAACAAATCAGATTCGTATTAAAACTGGTTTTAATCATTAAATACCAGAAGAGAGATGGATTTTTAAAACCATATTTCTCAGAAGCATTTTAGGTGAAAATGTTTGGCACAATCATTTAAGTATTTCCTCTTTAGTGAAATGTATAAGGAAATTGTCATTATTATTCTGTTTTCTGTCTTTTGATTGAACATAAAAGCAGAAAATGTATGATTTTCATGAGTCACCTCCTTTAAGTAATTGCATTGTATTAGAATAGTTCTCACAATACAGTTAAGTATTGATGTATATACATCAAATTCATTGTTTTTCAGTAAATGATTCCTTCTCTGCAATTTAAATGAATTTCTTCTGTTAATAATATTTTCTGTTAAAATTAACAATTTTGTTAAGGAAGTTTGTGAATTTGACAGATTAGTGTTGAATTTGGGTTGGAGTGTTGCTCCATGGCTTAAACATAAAACAGAGGTCAATTAAGCATTATCTGGATTGTTATCTTGATTAGACTAGCTTCCTAATTAGCAGTTTACCCACCTTTCTGATGAAATAGTTTCCCTGATGATTTATATATGTATTTTATGTGTGTTCTAGTGACTTATGGGATGGTGAGCTCCAACATGTACTACTATACCAAAGTCATGTCACAGCTGTTCTTGGAAACACCTCTGTACAGTGGAGATAAAGCTACTTTCAAAAGTCTGTCTACCATGGACGAGTTCTGGAAGGTACCTTACTGTCTGTTTCTGAAGTAAACAATTTTTATATTTGCCTGCAGCGTAAAAATAAAAAATAAAAAGATGCATTAGAAAATAATACATTTCCGCTATAGTTTACAGAGGAGCCGTTTCTCAATGGGCTCTACTGGGAGGTGTGGTACAACAACAGGACGCTGGCAGAGAACCAGAGCCTGGTTTACTATGAGAACCTGCTTCTGGGAGTGCCACGCATACGGCAGGTGAAGGTGCGGAACCAGTCCTGCTCTGTCCATCAGGACCTGCAGGGGGAGGTGCAGGACTGCTACAACATGTATTCCAGCAGCAACGAGGACAGCGCCCCCTTTGGCCTCAAGAATGGAACGGCGTACGTTCACTCTGTACTCTTCCCCCATTATGGTCACAGTCAGTTGTTACATACTGTAGAAATGAACGTCTCAGAAATGTCAGTAACAAGATGTTCGTTATTTCTGAAATAGGAATGTTGTGTACAGATGTTTAGCCTGAAAAAATGTTGTCCCCGGATGGCACAACCATTAAAGGCATTTGTTCTAAGTGCAGGTTGCCCACTGCAGCCTGGATTCGATCCCCGGCTGCACCAGCCCGGTTCTGGCCAGGACTCCCATTCAGGGCTGGCGACTGATTGTCTGCCCCCAGGGGGAGGGGGGAAGGAAGCCAGCATGAGCTTGGCGCATGTGTGTATGAAGATAGCTTGGCGAGTTCTTTCTCTAAGCAGGCGGTTTGGCATCTTTGTCACTGTCAGTCCCAGACTTGCAGTGGCGAGCTCGTAGTATGAGGGGGGATATATAGAATTAGAAGAGGGTGCAATTGGCCACAGAATTGGGAGAAAATTGGAAAAATTCTGAAATAAATGTATTTAAAAATAAATAAAAGATTCAGAATCAGAATTATTTATTGGCCAAGTACGATGTACAAGGAATTTGCCTTAGTGCAAGGGTGTCAACATACAACCAAAACAATAACAAGAGCTTAGAAGAAAAAAAAAAATAGTGTAATAAAAATACAATACAATACAGTACAGTGCTAATATACAAATACAAATACAGTACAGTATTAATTCATGTAATATAAACACAATTTTAATGAAATGTATAACCATAACTTAATTCAAATTTTATGAATATAATATTAATGCAAAGTTATTGTAATAGGAATGTAGCATTACTGTAAAATGAGTGTGATGTGTTTTGCTGTGATGTTGAGTCAAGTCTCCATCTGACAGCTGGATATACACTGAGGAGAGGGACTTGAATGGGAGTGGATACTGGGGCCTGATCAGTAGGTACGGTGGAGGAGGGTATTACCTGGACCTTTCCCGCTCCCGGGAGGAGACGGCCGCACAGCTCCACACGCTGAAGGGCCACCTCTGGCTTGACAGAGGCACCAGGGCAGTGTTCATTGACTTCTCTGTCTACAACGCCAACATCAACCTATTTTGCATTGTCAGGTAAGGCCCTCGCTGCTGAGGCCTGTACTCCACCATAGGGGAAGGAGGAGGGGACTGCTTTCAGACGTGTGGTGTTGTGCATTTCAGGTTGGTTGCGGAGTTTCCCGCTACGGGAGGAACGGTGACCTCTTGGCAGTTTCAGACAGTGCGGCTGATTCGCTACGTGAGCAGCTGGGACTACTTCATTGCTGTCTGTGAAATCACCTTCTGCCTCTTCATCCTATACTATGTGGTAGAGGAGGTCCTTGAGATCCGCATTCATAGACTGCATTACTTCAGAAACCTGTGGAACTGCCTGGATGTCCTCATCGTACTGGTGGGTACACAGCACTAATACCATGCTGGTTTCAGGATTTTCTTTAAAAAGTCGATTTTATTTTAAGCACAAAATGTTTCAGCCTAAAGAAAATATATATTTTTCACTTTGAAGGGGAATGCTCCCAGATATATATTATTTATATATTTGATTTATGTAATTAAATCAAATATAATTATAATTTATATAATTACCTCAAAAAATAAGGTTAGGTTTTTTGGCAGTCTCGTAGCTGCTCCAGTAGCCAGAGCTGTGAATATGTGAATGTATGGACTCATTTCCCTGAGAATTGTTGCAATATGATATAATAGAAACGAAATTTACACTTTGATGGCCTATATTTTCTGACACTTATCATTGTTAATGAGGAAATGTATACATTGTCCATGAAAATAGTACAGCTGTTTCAGAATTCTTATTTGTTTCAGAAAGCTGTTGGAAGCAGAGGAAATTTCTACCGTTAGAAATTATAGAAATCTAGGAGCGTTCCCTAGATCAGCGTCTAGGAGCGTTTCCTTTACAACTTGAAACCAGAGTAGTATTAGACACAGAGAAGTGTTTAAACGCTTGTTTTCTCGAAACTGTAATCAAGCATATTCTTTTTATTTGTTGTTTTGATTTCACAGCTGAGTGTTGCTGCCATCGTTATGAGTATTTACAGAACCTGGTCTGTCAGTCAGCAGCTGCAATACCTGCTGCAGCACTACAGTACGTACCCAGATTTCCAGCATCTTGCCTACCTGCAAGTCCAGTTCAACAATTTAGCTGCAGTGATCGTCTTCTTTTCCTGGGTTAAGGTAAGTGTGTTAAAAAGTGATTCTGTTGCAATTTGCTTTTAAGGCAAGTGTTAAACTGTGTTTGTGTTGTGTTGTGTTGTATATATGAGGGAATTGTGTTACATTGGGAAGTGTTTCAGGATTAGGTTTAGAATTTGCATTTCAGTTTATGACATATCCTTTTTCTTTTTTTGGAACAGCACAATTTGGGAGAAGAGTATGTAGACAAATGTGTATGAACCTGTGCAAGGCTGGAAACAGTTGCAGGAAAGATAATTGTGTGCTTTTTTAACCGCCCGGGGAAAGCAGGTCTTAACTTTGGATCAGATATGAGACCATTGACATCATGGCATCAGTGATTTTTTTCTACTGTAGACAATGGAGCCAAAATCTCACTGCCCACATTTTCAAACTTATTCTTAAATGAATAGATTCTTGCTTTTCTATGTTAGTTGGTAGGTGTTTTCAAGACACCCGCAAGACAAGTCTTTAATAGAACATAGTACATTTTGCGGCTTTGCTCATTTTCAAATCAATAGCTTGAGCACCACATGGTGTGTACAATAGATTTTTTATATGCATTTTTCTTTTTTCTTTTTTCTTTTTCCTCCTTGGCCCATTGCAGTTGTTTAAGTTTATTAACTTTAACAAGACAATGAGTCAGCTGTCCAGCACCATGTCTCGCTGCGCTAAGGACATCACCGGCTTCACCATCATGTTCTTCATCATATTTCTGGCCTACGCCCAGTTGGCATACCTGGTGTTTGGCACGCAGGTCAACGACTTCAGCACTTTCCAGGCCTGCATGTAAGCACAGTGTCTCTATCTACAAGGATTTACTGATTTCTAAATGATTGCTGTGTGTTCCTGCCAACTTTTGAAGTTGAATCATTTGTAATGTCTTTCATTCTTTATCAGGCAGAACAATATGTTACATGCATGGCTGCAACATTATAGTCCAAAGTATAATCCAAGTTTTTCCAAGTTAAATGCTGGTGTTTTTGAACGTCTGTTGGTGGACATTTTAAATCAAAAGACCCTCCTTTGCTTTATGATCTTGGTCTGCAGTTTCACCCAGTTC